>CM066031.1:580781343-580816080 GCA_033557465.1 Ichthyophis bannanicus
CTGTATTCGTATCGTGCCGTTAGGAAGCAAATAGAGAATACCTCCCTGCTTCTTCTGAGGATGTTTGTGACCACTCCTCTGGAGGACCTTCTGATTGAGCCTTGGTCTCTAGTTCTTCATGGAGCCAAGACCCCTCTTTCCCCCAAAGAGGAGAATGTCTCCACCAGAGGATTTGTCCTTTTCAAGACTTCATTATTGAAACTCTAAGCTAAAGGACTTTCTATTTACCATTCATCCTCTGAAAAAGAACCTAGGGAGGTCAAAAGAAATGTGTGTGATGATTTTAGGATACCCTGAAGGTTCCTAAAAGAGGGCAGTCCCGCACCCCTGCTGGCCTATCCATGAAATCCTTCAAGAACACTTGAGTGGGGACTTATGGGGAGGCTCCTCCCTCGAACTAGAAACGTTTTGTCCTCCTTATTCGTGGGTAGGGTTGGACCACCAAGTGTACCCCGGGTCCCGCGGTCAGTCGTCCTGGATTGGGTCAAAAGACTCAGCTGTCCCTCAGGGCCAGTTGTCATTGTGGTGCGTCCCTGCACTGAAAAAGAATGAGTACCAAAAGGCACTCGTTCTACCCCTCCAGGACGAGAATGTAAGACCCTAGACTCTTTTGGCAAGAAACTGTTTCCAGGCTACTAATGCTTATAGCCAGGATTAATTCTTACAGTCCCCTGTATATACAATGTTCCTCAGGGAACTTTTTCCCGAAAGATACAACGGTTGCCTCCTTTATCCCTGAAAAAGGGAAGGGGGGGATAGAAAAGACGAGTTCATTTCTCTGGTGAAACAGCTTCTAGCGATGTTTCTAAAATTCTCCAACAGAGCCCTTTTTGGATTCCTTTGAGGGTGCCGGTAGAGCTTCGGGCAATTGTCTATTGCAGCCCGACGCCTTGCTTGGCTCCAGGCCTCTGACCTAGAACTCCTGGGTTCCTGGATGGCTTACGGAATCTGCCCTGTACAGGTGAGAACCTGTGTGGTAAGGACTGGCAAATTAAAGCCACTCAAATGGACCAAGAAAATGCTACCTTGGATAGACTTTCTAAGTCTCCCTGTACTCCTGCCAAGAAAAAGTGCTTTCAAGAGGCCTTACTACAAGAAGGCCAGATTTTTCCACAAATAATGGCCAACCTTCTTCTCAGCCCTCGCTTTGCTGCTAAACGTCAGCAACCTAAACAGGCCAAAGTCAAAACCTGCCAGCGTCTACCACTTCTCAGCAGGCTCAACCCCCTCAGGGGTTTTGACTTGCCCCCTAGAGAACTTAACATTTCTGGCTCTTAGAACAAACCAGAGCCCCTCACCATGCCCGGAAGGTTTAGACTCACATTTGCTCCCAGATGGTGAGCAAATTCACAATCAGAGCAATGGGGAACCCTCTCTATCATCAGAGAGGGCTACAAACTTCATTTTTCCAACCTTCCCTCCATATATTCATGGTGTGAGGCAACTGTCAATTCTCCCCCATTTCTCCTGGAGCCTGTTGGATCAGGAAGTCTCTCCTCTCCTGCCCCCCCCCCCAAGGGGCAATAGAAGAGGTTCCTCTCTCTTCAACAAGGGACAGATTCTACTTTCTACTCCCCTTATTTTCTCATAACAAAGAAGACAGGGGGCTTCAGACCTATCCTAGATCTGGAGAGAAATTGAACAAATTTCTGTACAAGGAGAAATTCCAAATGCTTTTCTCTAGGCATTTCTCCTTCCATACCTTCAGAGTCAGGATTGGCTTTGATTGCTCTAGATCATCAAGGATGCGTACAACACATAATACTCATCCACCCATCCCACAGAAAAATATCTAAGATTTCTGTTTCAGGGGAAAACATTTCCAGTACAGAGTACTTCCCTTCGGGTCTCAGCCTCTGCTTCCAAGAAGTGTTTCACCAAATGCATGGCAGTTGTTGCCGCATTTCTAAGAGGTCTGGCGTGAAATTTTTTGTAATTCCCATATCGGACGACTCGGCTCATCCGGAGCTCCATCTCAGTCAGAGGCCCAGATTTCCCTGGACCGCCACAAGGCACCTTCTGCAGTGATCTGGGGACTGGTGGTAGAACCTTCCAAGTCTCAACTTATCCCTACTCAGTCTCTGGAAATTCATAGGCCCAGTTGGACACCAACCACTGCAAGGGCCTACCCTACCTTCAAGTCCCTTGTGTGCCAACGTGCATGCTGTGCTTGGCCTCCCAAGCTCAGTCCAGCAGTCACTTGACAGCCAGATAAATGCTGGCGACTGGGAACTCTGGGACCACAAGGGGGGGGGGGGTGGTGGCCTCCACGGTACAACGTGGTGTCCACTACAGACGCTCGTCTTCATATGAGAGCAAGCTCAATGACCTTGGCCACCCAGTGGACCTCAAGCCAATCAGGAGCGCTCGTCCGACCAAATATCACCTTCCCAACGCGTCTGGTTTTGGTCCCTCCAATGGTGGGATGTTCCACCAAGAATCTGTTGTTGGGGGCCCCCTTCTAACCTTTGTTGCCCCAAGACAACCCTCACAACAGATGCCTCCCCAACCACATGGGTGGGGAGCCCATCTACAATCCCTCTCCACATACAGGGTACTTGGTCTCCGCAGGGAGACCACCCTTCACATCAAACATCCTGGAACTTCCGAGCAATCTTCTTTGCCCTCAAAAGTCTTCCATTACCCTCCTTGTCAAACCTGACCTGTTCCTAGTTCAGACCAGAACAATCAGGTGGCCATTGTTCTACGTAAACAAACAAGAGAGGGACAGGCTCTCTGGCCCGCGTTTTGCAACGAAGCTCTCAGAATTATGGGTCTGTCGCCCACGAGAGCATTCAAATTCATCTTTCTCGGCAGTAATATCTTCCAGGGGGTTCAAACAACTCTCGGGCAGAACCAGACTCAGTCGAGTTCTGCCTTCCACACGACATGGTCGCCTACATATGGGACCCAGATAGGCCAGAATCTTTCAGGAATGGGGGAACCCCGGACATAGACCTCTTGTGCCAAGTCCGTGGAAATGCCGAAAACTTTCCCCGGTTCTTTGTTCCAGGGACTCCGTGTCAGGGAGCTCAGGCCAACGACGCCTTTCTCCTGGACATTGGGGTCAGGAATTCCTATATGGCCTTTCCCACCCATTCCTTTGACTTCCCAAGACCTCTGTTCAAACTCCAGACGGGATCACGGATTCGATGATCCTCATAGCTCCATGCTGGCCCACGCCAAGTGTGGTTCCCTCTACTTCTGCATCTCTCGCCAGGGACCCTCCTTGGACCTGGGGAGCTGCGCCCGACCTTCTCTCTCAGGAAAAGGGACTTGTCCGCACCCAAACCCCAAGTCCCTACACTCTCAGAGCTTGGTTACCTGAAAGGCCTAAGCCTTTCATGACTTCAATCTTTCTCAACCAGTGAAAGATATCCTTCATGCCCTCTAGGGAAGACACTCCCCAACGAGGCTTTCCTAATGCTTTCAAATGGGAAACGCTTTTCCATTTGGTCTGCTCACAGGGTCTTGACCCCTCTAGCACTTCCTTTGAATTCTCTCACTTAGACTATCTCCTGTCATCTTTCTAATGCAGGCCTTAAGACGGAATTCAGTAAGAGGTCCATTTGAGTGCTAGTGCCAGCATCCTTAAAAACCTATAAATGGGAACAACCTGTCCTCCTCCTCATCCGCTTGTTTGCAAGAATTCATGAAGAAGGCCTGACTCTGACACTAGAAGCCTCCCATCCGACCCTCCACCTCCGGTAGCATGGGACTTGGAACCTAGTTCTAGGTCAGCTTATGAAGCCACCTTTTGAAACCGTTGGGTTTCTAGCTCCTTGAAAATTTCTTTCCTGTGAAGGTCCTTTTCCTTATTGCAGTCACTTCGGCTCGCCGGGCATCAGTGAACTACAGGCCGTAGTGGCTCATCCACCTTATACCAGGTTTTCATCATGATAAGGTGGTCCCTTAGGACGAATCCCCACTTTATGCCCAAAGTGGTCTCCGCCCTTTTCATCTTATCAAGAGGTATATCTACCTGTTTTTTTTCCCGTCTCCTCATGCATCCATGTGGCAGAGAGGAACCTTCAATACTCTTGACTGTAAACAGAGCTCTCGCCTTTTACCTCAACAGGACTCAGCCACATCAGAAAAGTCGCCCCATACTTTTTGTGGCTTTTGCATCCTTCTCATTTGCGCGATCTCCAGTATCCAAACGCTTACACTTTCCCAATGGATTGCCTCGAGTGTATTTCTTTGCTTACCAGAGTAAGAACCTTGCTCTGGCAGGCCATGTCACAGCCTCACAATGTGAGAGCCATGGCTACGTCTATGGCCCCTAATCTTCACTCTGTATCCATAGATCAGATCTGGTCGGAGCAGCCACTTGAGGCCTCGATTCATACCTTCACAGCCCATTACTGTTTTGGACGAAGGACTCCAGCAGCGGAGGCCTTGTTTGGTCAGGCTGTCCTCAGAAACCTGTTCCATACTTAAGCAACTCCTGCCAACCTTGAATGAATGGATAGCAGGAGGATCCATACGAAGAGGGGTTACCCTTGGAGGGGGATCTCCCAGGCATCTTAGTGAGGGAGTCCCCATAAGTGAGGACTGGTCTTTTTGGCTTGTTCCTGGAGATAGCACAGTTACTTACCTGTAACAGGTGAAGTCTGGGAACGAGCCAGCGAATTAGTCCTGGAAACCCACCCACCTCCCCTAGGAGTTGTATCTTGTATATATCTACCTTCCTTTCCTACTCTCTATTGTCTCCGCTATAAACTCGGCCTGCCGCGAGCTGGTCCGGCGGGGAGGCAGCGCGGATGCGTGGTGGCGGAAGCCCCAAAAGTTTTTGCCCCGAAAAGCTGGGGCGCTTTGGGGTGTGGTTGCGTCGAGTATGACGTTTGAGTTGGAATATAGATATCGATCTGGTTCTTGCCTCTCAGACGGCCGGCTGTTGCAGGTACAGTACCTGAGCCCCTGGATTTCAGCACATCTGAGCTACAAGGCGTGTGACACGGCACTAGGCGGGCACCGCCTTGTGTGCGTCCGGCTGTCATCTAACCAAACATTCGTTCCCCACTATATCTCACATGAACTCCTCTCCCCTATCTTTTTTTTTCCTGGTTGGATGCACCCCGCTCAGTATCCATGGGCGGGACGGTGGCGCCCTTCTGAACGGCCTCACACCATTGCGGGCTCTCCCTGGCATCTCCTCACGCTGGGGACCGTCCCAATATGTGACGACCCCCCCCCCCCCACACCCCCCCCCCGCTCCCCCCATCACCTCCACATTCCTGCCACTGTCCCCATCCTGGAGCCGATAGCCAACAGCATTACTTACCTGTACCAGGTGCTCTTTGCGGAACAGCAGGAATAGATCCTTCACAAGCACCCCACCCCCCACCCCCTCCCCATAACGGAGTTTAGACTTATCTCTCTATCTATCTTTCTCTTTCCTCTCTATCTCTTTGTCTCAAGACTTAAAACCTCAAACTGGCACGAGAGAGGCGGTTGCGAAAAGGCCGCCGGTAAGGCAGCGTGAAACCCCCACCCCCGTCGCTGTCCCGGGATGCTCACAAAAGCATTTCTTACTGGACGCTGGGGAGCGTTCCCGGCCCCCGCAGCATCTGTCCATACCCGACCCCCCTGGCGTCTCGGTAGGCCGATCCCGCATACCCATATGTGAAGACTGTATTCCTGACTGTTATCCCCAAGCGATCACCTGTTACAGGTAAAGTACCTGTGCTTTTCCGGAGCATCACCTGTTAAAGCGTGCCGCTTAACCCTATGCTTTCCTTGAATAGCAACTCAAATTCAGTCCAAGATCCCCACATCTAGTACAGGTTTTACGAGGTGATTGGCGGACCAGGAGAGAGAATTTTCAGGTAGTAGGTATACTGGCTCACAAGTTTAGAGCGAGTGCTGTGGGATTCACGCAAGCTCTTGAGCCGAGAGACCGATGCAGAGATTGCCGACCCAAAGATGGTCTTAGTGCTGATCTCATGCTTCAGACTCATGCCGATTAAGATGGACCCTGACGTAGGGCCTCAGATAAGCCTCCTCATTCTGCCGGGAGGAAGGGTGCGAGCCACGACCCTCTTCTCCAGATAGCATAGGGAGCGTTAGTTTTCATTGGGTTTGATGTCTTGGTTTATGTTCTTAAACTACTCTATTTTGTTGCCTCCTGTGAGTTTGCTTTGGTCAGCTATTTTACTGGTGAGATTGAGCGGCAGTCCCCACCGTATTTAGTAACAAGATGGAATAAAACATGACATGCTCAGGTTCTATTAACAACGCTGCCTGAGATCAGTACACTATCCAGATGGAGTGTGGGTCTGGGATTGGGGTTCACTCACGGAAACAATCATTAACAGGTAAGTCTAATTTCTTCTTATTATGCCGCGATCAAGGAGGCCGTCATGACTAGCATATATAACTCAGGAGCACGCCTATGTGTATAGCCGGATTAAGAGCCCCACTCGACCAAAGACTGCAAGTTTGATTGTGCGGCCATAGCACATTGGTTTGCGCGCTTAGCTTGGACATACGGTTTGCCGTGCCGGCACCTTCGGTCTTCGTCTGGCTACAGACTTTGCTGCTTTAGACTTGAAATGACGTCTGAACTCGGCTCATCTCAGCCAGGTTAAGCAGGATTGGGCCGAACAACCCTTCTATTGGGTTGTATGATGCCAATGTATGCCAACTGTATGTCTGAATCTGTATTGACATATTTTTTGGGAGGAGGTGAGCCGGCAGTTTCAATGCTTTTTTAGTATATTGGAGAGAGGGTGGGCGCCAGCTGCTGAGCGGGCTAGCGTTTTGAGGGGGGGCGCACAGTATACAGGCGCGAAGATGGGGGCAGTTGCAAGAGGCGGTTAGGTTTTCCTCGGACCTAGCGGCAGTTATGCAGCATGATGTGCTCGTTTTTATGCATATATTTTGGACTCTTGTATGTGTTGTACACATATCTCTGCGTTTTGAACTTGGTGTGCTCTTTTTTAAAGTGCCTCAGATAGCTGTACTATGTGAATCTGTCCATAGTTTTGTATCTGCATAGTGTATTTGATGTGCATCCATGGGCATATGTATATTGTAGCGATCGCTAGTATTTATAGGCTGTGGCTTAATCACCAATAATCTGGACCACTTAATTACAAAGAACATCTGATAGAGCACACTTAAACTTTGGACATCCTAGACTATGTTACTAGCTTGTCAGCCATAGCCTTAATCTAGCCCTGTCATGAGCAACAGAAGTGTTTGCTAGCAACAAATAGCAATTAATAATAAAGCAGTATGTAGCTTGTTAGTAGCTGTGACAGTAGAAATATCAGCACAAAAAATTAGATGTTATATGTGAATAATTTAAAAGGCCGTACACAGCAATGAGAATCTAGTGTATTCCATCGTGTACATGTGTGGTGATGTGTTCTTCTGTGTATGGTGTGGTGATGCCCATAGGGTCTGCGTAGGGAATCTAAGGGGTAGTGTAGCATTTCTAGGTTACTGTATCATTTGATGAGCATTGTGGTCTGAGGGTAGTTTTGCGGGGTGTGAGAGGTTGTTTGCAGAAGTGGGGGGGAACCTGTGGGAGTGGGCGATAGAGGTTGAGTATGAAGGGGCAATTGTTCAGCGTGGTAGGATTTTTGGGGGTGATGGCCGACAAGTGTGGGGGAGGCGCAGTCGTCAATTGATGGGATCGTTGCGGAGTAATTATTGGGTCTGGGGCATTGGGCTGAGGGTATGTTCTATGCGAGCATTTTGCTGAGTGGTCAGGACAGCTTGGCTTTTATGACAGTTGTTTAGCAGTAGCGAAGTTGGGCGTTGTGCGGCAGGAGGCTAGATTTGTCGGGCGGCCGCGTAGTTGCAGAAGGGATTAGGTTTTCCCATGGGTTTCTTTTTTTTTTTTTTTTTTTTTTTTTTTTTTTTTTTTTTGTTTTTACTTTTTGGTTTTCCCATCGACAGTTTGCAAGGCGTGGGGAGTCAAGCGGGTGTTGCTCGGGCCAGCTCGATTAGCGAGGGATGTAGTTTTTGGAGAATGGCGACATTTGCTCGACTTTTTGAGGGGTGGCCGGGCAAGAAGTTACAGTGGAGTTAGCGTTTTGGTGGGGAAGTTTCTGGAAGGGTTATCTTTGAGCGCGGTGGGATAGTGAACAGGGTGGTGGCGGGCAGTTTGTGGACATAGTTGCTGGGGTATATGTTTTGGGGTTGACGCGGCAGTTTACAGGATGGTGATTTTGTTTTCATGGTGGCACGTGGACGGGAGAATTTGGAGATAGAGGTAGTGCGGGAGGGGGGAGTTCATGAGGATGGGGCCAGTGGTGAGAGTTGAGAGAGGAAAGAACAGCACCCCCCCCCCCCCCCCCCAAAGAGAGAAGAGGGTGTTTCAAAAAAGCAAGTTTTAAATTTGGTTTGTTGCAACAAAGACTTGATGGCTTCCTTAAATACTTTTTGAATACTTTCCATAATTGTTCTTTCACGTTTAAAATTAAATAAAAATCTCCTAATGCTTTTATTTAAAAGTCTTCATTCCCCCCTTATTCCACTCGTTAGTATAATGGATCTTATATTGCCGACTAAATAAAAACCGACAGACACAAACATAAAAAAAAAAAAACAATCAAAATAAACAATATTAAGTAACTTACATTACAAAAATTGTGCAGGTGAGGCCAATTAACATGATCAGATGTTAAAATTCAGAATAAAAAATAATATTAAATGAAGTAAAATCATGATTTTTTCTAGGATCGCGTGATGAAACAAATTTACTACTTCAATTTAGCGAAATTGTGGTGTTTTAGACTGTACCAATGTGAAAAGTTTTCTCAAGGCGTCGTGATATGCTTTTGCCCAAGACACTCTGCTACTATTTCCGTCCCCTATTTTACCTTTCAAGAATATCTGCAAATAGTATAGATTTCTTAATTTCAAAGATAAATGTATATTGTGCATAGCGAAAGCAGCATAAATCTGAACACTCAAAGAATATAGCAAAACGTGTATTGATATGATTTGTCTTTTGAATTTAATGCTTCATACCCTAGCTAGTAGTGTTAAGCGGACTGCAAAATCAAAAGAACTTTTTTTCCCCATTTTCTAGAAACTGATCCCCTAGTGGACAAATCTGCATCACCAGTCTTGCTACAACTCCATCACACTTCATTCTGTGTCTGAGATCTGAATCCCACTGCTGCACCTCCTTACCTCTCACTCTTCTGCCTCATCTACAGTTCTGTTTCACCTGTTCCACAATCACAATTACCTCGTTCAGTTATTTACAGGACCCCCAAATCTCTTTCTGGCAGCTGCATTCCTGCCCCATATGCCAAGCCTACACTGCACCCAATTCATTAATTCTAGTGTGGATCTCTCCAAAATTAAGGAAGGTAGTGGGTTTTTCTAAGTAGTAAATTCTGATGCAAATCAGTCGTCTGAGGAATAAGTTGCAAAGAAGCAAACTTCCTTTGAATTTTCTTTTCGCCCCGGTGCCCACTGTCACTATTTTTCAAACTAAGCTGTAGCTGCTTTTGAAAAGGCCATTAGTTTTCAACATCAGATTTCAAGTCAAGGTGCATGATTTGACTGCTGTGTGACTAGTAATAAGTTAAAAGAATTGTTTGGTATCCTATCCCTATCGCTTGTTAAATATAATGTTACTCTATTCTGTGTATCTAAGATATTTATCTGTTCCATGTAACAATTGTTTTCTTCAGTGTACACCGCTTGACCTGGTGAAAAGCGGTATATAAGCCCAGTTAAATAAATTAATTAATAAAAATCAGAGATTGTAGTGAACACATGACCACATTTTTAACATTTTCTCGTTAGACTTTTAGGGTAAAACAGTAAACCCTTTTTAATTGATTGTGTTTATGCAACTTGCACTTTAATTAAAAAGGTTTTATTGCAGCGGGGGGAGAGAAATCCGTCGTCTCCTCCTTTGACAGTGTACCCGACAAAACTTACATTTATGATTTGGTGTTCTTAATTGGGATTTTGCAGTTTTTTGATGTCTGAGATCTAGGCACAATATTCCTAGTTGTGTTGCCTGGCAAAAAGATGACACTAAAGAGTCTGTAACTAGGAGTGTATGAAAAGACCTATAAACATTACATAGGTGCGCATAATACACCAGTCAAGCTGATTCAAATAAATTGGGGAGAGGTCCAAATCATGCTGGTGAGAATATGGGCTGGAAGGTACTTCTGCACACGAATGGCTACACTGTGATAAAAGCAAGCCCTTTTAGCAAGATATTTGTAGGTTTGGGGTTTTTTTGTTTTATTTTTAAGTTTACTACTCCAGTGTCTCCTTATTCGCAATAATGGAAACGGTGTTATTAAATGTGAATGAGATTCCTTCATTCTCTGGGAACAAGCAGGAAGTCATTCCTCATATATGGGTGACATCTGCACTGACGGAGTCTGCGTGGAAGCATCTCCCCAGCTTTCAAAGAAAGCCTTTGGGAGATCCACCACGCATGCGTGGTCCACTTCCCACCCAAGGGTACCATCTTGCCTCAGTCTTCTTTTTTTCCATGGAGCCCATAGGACGTTGTCCAGTTTTCCCCAGAAAAATTTGTTTTCCCGGTTCTTTCCTGCCCCAGAGCCAGCTCGCCTTGGCGTCGCTCTTCGGGGTCATCTATTATTTTTTCATCGAGGTGCTCCTTGACCGGTGTTCGCACCCTTTTCCAACTGAAGGCCTCGGACCCCTGCTGGGAGGCGGGGACCTCCTTTTCACGATGGCCTTTAAAAGTGGGCAGTGTGGCAACATGTCATTCACTGACTCGCGCGACTGCTGCCTCTGATATATTGCCGGGAGCACAACGACTTCGACTGGTAACTCTGCGGAACCATGTTCTCAAAGGCCTTGAAGAGCCGCCATCAGCAGCAGATAAGTTTATTTTAGAAGTCTAACCTGTATGCTCATAAATGCACAATCTATTCAGAATAAATGGCCAATAATTATCGACTATTTTGAGCATCATAGTTGGACCTGCTCTTCTTCCCAGAATCCCCTTCAACATCCCACGGGACGTGGAAGAGATTTTTCTAGCCTTCCATAGGCCTCCTCAAGAAGGGCATATGCCTTCAAGAGGTGCTTGTTCTTGGTGTGGTTCACAGAAAGACATGCAAACCTGCTCTCCTGCTCAGTGAAAGTGTACTCCAGTACTTGGTCCACCTGTAGCAGGTGGGATTGAAGTCCACTTCGGTCAGAGTACTCCTGAGTGCCATTGCAATGCATCACCATTCCATTGAGGGAAAGTCCCTCTTGGCTCAGCCCCTTGTGCCGCATGTTATCCAAACCCCCCATCCTCCCCCCAGCGGCAGAGTGGGATCTCTGTGTGGTACTTTCGCCGCGCATTACGCCTCGTTGAACCTCTGGGTCCCTGCCACCTATGGTACCTCTCCTGGAAGGTCTCCTTCCCTGGTAACACTCACATCAGCTTGCTGTGAGTCAATGAGCCCCCTCCAGGCTCTGATGGCAGAGCGCCCCCTACATGATGGTTTCTGTAAGAAGAGGGTGGTGCTCCACACACACCCAGGTTTCTGCCAAAGGTGGTGTCCCCATTCCACCTCAGTCAAGAGGTAGTGCTCCCCCCTCCTTTCCAAAGCCTCATGCCGTCAGGGCAAAGACTGTTCTCAATACTCTGGATTGTAAGAGAGCCCTGTCCTCCTACCAGCAATGGACTCAGGGCCACCAGCAAAGCACCACAGCTTTTTGTATCCTATGACCCTAGCCTTTGGGCTCCCAGTGACTAAGTGAATTCTGTCCGCTTGGGTGGCAGACTGCATTATCCTTGCTTATGAGCAAGTGTGATCTCTCTGGACGAGAGGGTCACGCCACACAGCGTCAGGCCATTGCTACTTCCGTGGCAAATCTGCATTCCACCCCCTTTACGGAAAGCCTCCGGGCCGCCACCTGGTCTTTGGTCCATACCTTCACAACTCACTACTGCCTGGAGAGGGGAGTCCCAATGGGACAGTGCCTTCGGCCAGGATGTACCCCATAAATCTCTTCGGGGTATAGGTAACTCCTGCACTCCGACCCTTTTGTGTAGAGGGACCGGAGTGCTGGTTCTCGGCTGGACTCGCAGGTCTTGCAAGAGTCTCTGTATAGGATTGAACTGCTGCTGATCATGGCTCACCCTTTGCAGGTCACCGTAGTGGTTTTACAGGTTCTCGGTCGTCTGTTGTTCCCGGAGAAGCGTAGTTACTTACCTGTAACATGTGTTCTCTGAGGAAAGCAGGAATTAGTCCGCACAAACCTCCCGCCTACCCTTATTTTTGCCATCTTATCTATGTCATTAGACTGAGGCAAGATGTAACCCTTGACAGGAAGTGGGCCACGCATGCATGGTGCATCTCCCAAAGGCTTTTTTTGAAAGCTGGGGAGATGCTTCCATGCGGGTTCCGTTGGCACTGACATCACCCATAGGTGAGGAATGCTTCCTGCTGTCCCTGGAGAACACCTGTTACAGATGAGAAACTACATTTTTTTTCTGAAATCAAAGAGGAGGAAACTAATCATCTTCTCTATTTTCCGAAACTCGCTCATTTCACTGACCCCATTCCCACCCAATGTTTCAACTCTGCCTAGTTTTCAGTTACCTCCTCTGGCTGTAACATTCACAGTTGATCATTTCCCCACTGTGTCTGTTCTCTCTTCTTTCAAACCAGTGATCACACTATTGGGAAAAAAATCAATTCATTTTACCAGTCCTGCTACCTTCCCTTTTCACATTCCCAATCGTTCTCTTGACTTTCATTTCATCTGAAATTGTTTTTAAGTGCATTGCAGTCTGGCTTGTGCTCTGTCTATTCCAAAGAAAGTATTCTTGCCGAAGTCTCCAGTGATGACCTTATGGCCTTGTGCAAAAGACTACTCTGTCCTCATCTTCCTCAATCTTTTGATGTTATTGATCACTATCTGTTTGTTGGTATTTTGTACTCTGTTGCGTTTTGAGACTTGTTTTGTTTTGATTTTCTTATCTTTTTATTTGTGTATCCTCTGGTGGTGGTTCCTCACCTCTCTGCTGCTGTCAGTTGCTGCTCCATTTAAGGCTCGCTCTCCGTGTACAAATAGGAAGTAAGTCCTTACATATGGGAGATGTCACCGATGGAGCCCCACACGGGAATGCTTCCCAGCTTCTACTCAAAGCTTTTAGTAGGCTCCACTGCACATGCGTGCTGGCCTTCCCATCTGCTGTGGCATCTTCTCCAGTCTGTTTTTTGCGGAGCCTCTAGGACAGCGATGGCGAACCTATGGCACGCATGCCAGCTGTGGCACGCGAAGGCCTTGCAGCTGGGCACGCGGGGAAGGTCCGCAATTAAGTAAAATTGAAAAAAAAAAACAAAACCCTGTCTGCTGCCGCTGTCGGGGCCGCCGCGGCAGAATCGAGCGTGCTGCGGGGCCCCCCTGTACCCGGCAGAGCCTGCCCTCCCCGTAGCAGCTCTCTTTGGAGCTGCAGTCAGAGACGCGCCGGCTTGCAGAGCGCGAGGGAGAGGGTGTTAACCCCGCGGGGGCTGATGGGAACTTCCCATCAGCCCCCGCGGGCTTAACAGAGCGGCGAGGGAGAAAACTCTTCCCTCGCGCTCTGCAAGCCTGAGCGTCTGACTGCAGCTCCAAAGAGAGAGCTGCCTACGGGGAGGGCAGGCTCTGCCGGGCACAGGGGGGCCCCGCGGCACGCTCGATTCTGCCGCGGCGGCCCCGACAGCGGCAGCAGACAGGTTTTCTTTTTTTTTAATTTTCCCTGGGCGGGCTGGGCTGGGCTGGGGGGGTTAGGAGTGGTGATGGGCTGGGCTCGGGGGGTTAGGAGTGGTGATGGGCTGGAGGGGGGGTTAGGAAGTGGTGATGGGCTGGGCTGGGCTGGGGGGTGTTAGGAGTGGTGATGGGCTGCGGCTGGGCTGGGGGGGTTAGGAGTAGTGATGGGCTGGGCTGGGGGGGGTTTAGGAGGGGTGATGGGCATGGGCTGGGGGGGTTAGGAGTGGTGATGGACGCTGGACTGGCTGGGGGGTTAGGAGTGGTGCTGGGCGCTGGGCTGGGGGGTTAGGAGTGAGTGGTGGGCGCTGGGGGGGCTTTAAACTAAAAATTGGGTGATGGGGGATTAGGACTGGAAATGAGGTGGTGGGATTAGGACTGGAAGTGGGTTGATGGGGGGTTAGGACTGGTAATGGGCTATGGGAGGGCTTAAACTAAAAATTGAGTGATGGGGGATTAGGACTGGGAGTGGGCTGATGGGGAGGTTAGGACTGGTAATGGGCTATGGGGGGGCTTAAACTGAAAATTGGGTGATGGGGGATTAGGACTGGAAATGGGCTGGTGGGATTAGGACTGGGAGTGGGCTATGGGGGGCTTAGGACTGGTAATGGGTTGGGGGGGTTGCTAGGACTGGAAATGGGCTGAGTGGAAGGGGGCTTGAACTGCAAATAGCTGTTGGGGATGGGACTTGGAATGGAAATGGGCTGAGGGGAAGTGGGGGGCTTGAACTGCAAATAGCTAATGGGGAGGGGGACTTGGAATGGAAATGGGCTGAGTGGAAGGGGGCTTGAACTGCAAATAACTGATGGGAAGGGGGGCTTGGAATGGGCTCTTAGGGGAGGGAGCTAGGACAGGAACTGGGCTGATGGATGGGCTAGGATAGAACTGGGAATTGGGTGTTGGGGGGAGCTAAGATTGGAAATGGGCTGTGGTGGGGGCTTGGATTGAAATGGACTCATGGAGGGGCTAGAACTGGAAGTAGGCTCATGGGGGGGCTTGGATTAGAAATGGGCTGAGTGGAGGGGAGCTAGGATTAACATGGGCTGATGGTGGGGCTAGGAAAGGACTAGAAATGGGCTGATGGGAGGCTGGTATTGGAAATGAGCTGATGAAGGGACTCGGATAGGACTGGAAATGGATGGGGGAGCTAGGCTGGAAATGGACTGATGAGGGGACTAGAAGGGAGCGGATACTGGGTGGGGCTGGAACTAAAAGGGAGCTGATGTTGGGGGAGATTAGAAGGGGATGGGGCTGGGAGAATGAAATGGAGAGGGGAAAAATATTTTGTGTGGGAGGGGGAAGAAAAATGTACAATTGGCCGGGTATGGAGACTAAGTGGGGATTGGAGGATGGAGGGGTAAAATTTGAGTGGATGAAATAGGAATGAGGAAAGAGCAAAAGGAGAAAGATTATTATGTTAAAGCAGATGTAGAGAGAGAATCAATTGATTCTCGGACAATACAAAGATTCCAACCTTTACAAATGATGTTACATAGTTCAGGCAACTTTATAAAGAGTTTTTAGATACTAAAATCTTGTTAAGGTTTAATTGACGTGCTGGCACTTTGAGGAAATTCTTTGGTTTTGTGCGGCAGTTTGGGCACGCGGGCTCAAAAAGGTTAGCCTTCACTGCTCTAGGACATGTTTCTGCCATGTCTGAAAAAGTTTTCGTCTTAATCCTTTTGTGGTGCCTTTTTTCTATACCAGTTTCACTGCCCATCATTGGTAGCACCGGCCCCAGTTCTGTCACTATCATTTTTGAATTTTTGTCCCTTTGTCTTTGTTTTTCTTTTCCATCGAGCCCTTCGACCTTGTCATGGCTGTGTTCCCAGACATGTCCCAGAAGCCAGCAAGTGAATTTAAGAAGTGCACTAAGTTTGCCCAGACCAATCTCGGTCATGGACCAGCACAGCTGGTGCCTTCAATGCCTGGGCCCAATCATCAGCCTACGTCTCATAACTGTTCTTTCAGATGACAAGAAGGGGTCTGAATGGTCGGGAGAAGCAGTGGGAGTACCTCTTTAGGCCAGGGATTCTGTATCGACTCCAGCATCAACCCCAGTATCCTTGGGCACTGAAGAGACATCGGCATTGAGAGGGGCCCGAGCTAACTTAGTCGAGGTGCAGTGCCACGGAACAGAGGATCTCCATGACCTTCATCTGGAGTTAGACTTCGGTCGACCGTGTCAGTGTCAAAGAGGGCTTCTGAGCCAATGGCCTAAGGTCCACTGACATTGGAGCCCTTCCCGATGTGACATTGTGAGCAGTGGCTGGGAGTGGCCTGCTAAGGTACCCTGACGAGAGGACTGGTCAGTCAAGGTACCAGAGAGGCGACGGGAATACCACAATGCCCCATCATCATGCATTCTCCTACAGGGCTGTCAAAGCCAGTAGCCAAAGTTGTAATCCTGGCCCCGATGCCTTTGGAGACAGTAGTAATGGTGGAATGCCTTTGAGCCCTCAAGGCCCACATGGTGGTGGTGGTGGCCATGCAAACGTCGGACCCTTCGGTGCCTAGTGCATTGCCACCACAGGCAGTGCAGCCAATCCTTGAGACCATGCACTGCCCGCCAATGCAGGCATATCGGGCCTGTGATCGGAATTGATGCTGGTTCTTATGGCCATCTCCCTGTCAAGCATATCGGGGGTCCGATGCCCCACAGAGGTCATAGAAGCATTTGATGCACCATTGGTCTCAGAGGCACTCTTCTGCACACAGCTGGAATCTATGCCAGGAGGAGGCTCAACTCTACTTTGACTTCCTCTCAAAGTCAGTCTGATGGCTGGGAGACTGAGTCATATGAGGTGTCCGGGAGCAGATTTCCCAAGCTCCCCTTGGACCCCTCTCCTCACGAATCGCAGAAGTCGCCACCAGACAGATATGAAGATGAACCCAGGCCAGAGGAGCTGGAAAGCCTCCAATATCCTTTGGCCCCCAAGGAAGTTGTGATTGGTGCCAGTGCATCAGATCCTGCAGAGGCTGCAAATGAGGATGTGGAGAATCCTCTTATGGTGCCAGCTGTCAGTAGATAGCTGGACTCGATCAACCAGTTCTAGAAGGCCCCAAGCTCCAACTCTCTGGTGTTGGAGTTAGCCATGAAAGGATCAAGAGCAGGAAGACGCAGTCCTCATTGCACCTGGGTAGGAGGCAAAAACCTTGGACTCCTTTGGCCAGTGGTGCTGCCAGAGCACCATGATGGTGGGTTGGGTCCTTTCTTACCAGTTGTACATGGGCAGGTTCCTCAAGAACATCACACTGAATCTGGCTGTGTTTAGCACACTCCTCGATCTCGGAGCGCCTGGACTCCTTCCCGCGCCATGGTGGGCCATATTAAGGACTGTTCCAAGTTCATGGTACGGTCAGCTTATGGTGCCTTAGGGTTTACCTGCAGAGCTTGCCTGGCTTCATTCCCCTGACCTGGAGCAGTGGGTCCAGGACAAGCTGGTCACTATGTCTTGCCGAGGTGAGAACCTCTTCGGGAATCAGGTAGAGGCTAAGGTTGGCAAGATAGACATCGCCCTCTCCAGGCTTTCGAGGAAGGCGGCCAATCCTTTCTGTAAGACGTACCAGGGCAAGAAGACTACCAGTAGAAATGCCCAGTACTTCCCAAGCTCACAGCTGAGGAAGCCAGCTCTGCATCACAGTGCCAGGAGAAGCCACAGAAAGCCCAACCAGACCCACCGTCCAAGGCCTGGGGCAGTGTTTTGACTGGTTTCTCCACAGCGTAGCCCAATCTGCCAGTCTCTGCAGGGGGCAACCCTTTGTTGGGATGGCTCGTCTGATACACCCACAGGTGGCTTCCTCATCACCTTGGACAAATGGATGCTGCAGATAGTTGGAAAAGATTGCATGATACACTTTGCTGAGCTGCCACCCTCTTCCCCTCTGCCGAGGGAGTTCCCTCTGGACCCCCTGCATCTCACCCTGCTGCAGGTAGAGGTCTCCACCCTGCTTACTGATCTCAGGTTGGGCGAGCATTCTGCAGGTACTTCCTGGTCCTCAAGAAAACAGGGACGTTCCGGCCCATCCTGGACCTCTCAGACCTCAACACTTACCTGATGTTTGAAGTTCAAGATGGTCTCACTGAGGAGCTTGCTCCCATACCTCCGAAAAGATGATTGGCGATGCTACCTGGATCTCAAGGATGCGTATAGGCACATACTGATTCACTCCACTCACAGAAAATACCTCTGGTTTGTCTGGGGGGATGGCACTTGCAGTACCGGGTTCTTCCTTTTGGACTGGCATCAGTGCCAGTGTCTTCACAAAGTGTCTCATGGTGGTAACTATTTACCTGCAGACTTGGGGGTGTTCGTCTTCCCCTACTTTAGACGATTGGCTCATAAAGAACTGGATGGGGTTCAGCGGTTCACTCAGCTGACCATCCAGGTGCTCAAGCAGTTGGGGTACATGATCAACTACCCCAAGTCTCCACCTCCAGCCCCTCCTAACAGGTGGAATACATAGGGCCGTCCTTGACACCACTTTGGTTCTGGCCGTTCTCCTGATGGATCACTTGTAAAGGCTGATGGCCTTGGTCTTTGATACCCAGTTGCGATGTCTGGTGACAGCCTGGGGGATGCTGAAGATGCTTGGCCATATGGCCTTAACCGTATATGTCACTCTCCTGGCTCGTCTGTCAATAAGGCAAGCTCAGTGGACTCTGAGTAGGCAGTGGACACAGGTCACCTCCTGGACCAAGTGGTCGGTTAATAGGCCTCTAATACTGTACTGTCCCTGCACTGGTGGCTGGAGCTGCAGAACTTGCTCAGAGGTCTCCTATTCCAGACTTCAGCCCCCAGCGGATGCTGACGACCGATGCATCCAAATGGGGCTGGGGAACTCATTTGGACGGCCTGCGCAAGCAGGGTCTGTGGTCAGAGCAGGGAGAGCCTGCACCAAATCAAGTTCTTGGAACTCCAGTCCATAGCAAATGCCTTCTGGGCTTTCCGTGTTCATTTGGGCCAATCTGTGCTGATCCAGACAGACAATCAGGTGGCGATGTATTACTTCAACAAGCACAGTGGCACAGAATTGTACTTCCCATGCTGAGAGGCGGTCTGCTTGTTGAAATTTGCCATTGCTCATGGATAGAGCTGAAAGCAACTTATCTGCCTGGGGACCTCAACTTCTTGGCGGACCAACTGAACTGCGTCCTTCAGCCGTATGAGTGGACCATCAACAGGTCCATTTGTGAGGCGGATCTTTCAGAAGTGGAGTATTCCCATGATAGATCTCTTCGCTACCCCGCACAATGCTCAGGTGGATCGGTTTCTGCTCCAGGGTCGTGTCCTACGACCGGCTGACATCGGATGTTTTCCTCAT
Organism: Ichthyophis bannanicus; assembly: GCA_033557465.1. Taxonomy (NCBI): domain Eukaryota; kingdom Metazoa; phylum Chordata; class Amphibia; order Gymnophiona; family Ichthyophiidae; genus Ichthyophis; species Ichthyophis bannanicus. The sequence continues at coordinate 580,800,376 of CM066031.1, forward strand.
CCACTGGAGAGGGGGGCCTGTTTTACACCTCTCCTCCCATTCTCCCAGCAGAGAGCTTGTAGTTTAAATTTAATAGTCACTCAGGGCCTAGCATCAGCAAAGTACTTTTAGTTTAAATTTAAAACACAAGTAGAGCTTTCTGGTTAAATTTGGATCCCAGCAGAGTTTGTAGCTTAAATTTCATAATAAATTAGAGCCTAGCAGCAGCAAAGAGCTATAATTTTAAATCAAATCAGAATATAGCTTACCTCAGCAGTACAAGACAGGGTACTGTGTAGCAGCCCTCTTTTAATAAGTGTTATTTCCCTGCCTCCCCAACACCCACCCACCCCTGGAATAATCGTAGCTTTATTGGTACTTACACATCTTAAAAGACAGGAGGTGCTCTCAGGTGAAGCTTGTTACCAAAATCAGTCATACACTAAGGACCTGAGATTAATTAAGCTTCAGGCGAACAAGGTATATTAAACGTATTAGGTATAGTTTTATTAGTGATAAACATCCATAGCAACCCCTAGTACGTCACCAACTTAAAGATCCATACACACACTTCAAACTAAGAGGTAGACAGCAGTCCAGCAGCGAGATGGGGGCTTTCCAGTCTTTTGCATTGAGTGTCACATGTATGATTCTCTCCCAGTTGGTGAGAGGTTCTTACATGTGCACTAGGTACAAGGAACTCTTTGCTCTCAGGCAACGAGTCCGTTCTCTAGAGGCTAGAGTAGCAGACTTGTAAAGCATAAAGACAGAGAGGTACATAGGCGAGACCTACAGGGATATAGTCCTGAAGTCCCACCTCTAGTCTGCAAGCATCCCTGTTGCCATGCAGGAGAGAGGTCACGTGACAGGAGAGCATCACCCTGGTGTGGCAGGAAGTGATCCTATAACTAGGACCTGTCCTCCAGGTGATATAAAACCCTCTCGCACCGAGGAAGTTTCTCCAGGGCCATGTGCCCATGAGGGAAGGGTTAGCACAGCCGTTATAGTTGGTGATTCGATCATTAGGCATGTAGATAGCTGGGTGGCTGGTGTACGTGAGGATCGCCTGGTAACATGCCTGCCTGGTGCGAAGGTAGCGGACCTCACGCGCCACCTAGATAAGGTCTTAAATAGTGCTGGGGAGGAGTCTGCTCTCTGTACATGTCGGTACCAATGACATAGGAAAATGTGGTAGGAAGATTCTGGAGGCTAAATTTAGGCTTTTAGGTAGGAAGTTGAAATCCAGAACTTCCAGGGTAGCGTTCTCCGAAATGCTTCCCGTTCCACGCGCAGGACCCAAAAGGCAGGCAGAGCTCCGAAGTCTCAATGCGTGGATGAGACAGTGGTGCAGAGATGAGGGTTTTCGATTTGTTAGCACACTGGGGAATATTCTGGGGAAAGGAGGGGCTCTTCCGAAGGGATGGGCTTCACCTTAACTGGGATGGAACCAGGCTGCTGGCATTAACCTTTAAAAGTGAGAGCGGCTTTTAAACTAGATAATAGGGGAAAGCTGACAGTCGCTCAAGAGCAGATGGTTCGGAAGAATGTCTCCTTGAAGGATACTACCAAAAGCAGAGAGGTTCCAAAAAAAGAGTAAAGTAGACCAAATGCCCTCAAGTATGGAGCAGACAGCTTAAAGATCCCCAAATTACCCATGTCTCCCAATAGCCAAATTAATATGAATCAAATACAGTCTCTAAAATGCTTGTATGCAAATGCTAGAAGTCTAAAAAAATAGATGGGAGAGTTAGAATATATAGCACTAAAATGAGAGGTTAGATATGATTGGAATATCAGACACATGGTAGAAGGAGGAAAACCAGTGGGACACTGTGATACCTGGGTACAAACTATATCGTAATGATAGAGCTGATCAAATTGGTGGAGGGGTTGCGCTCTGTTAGAGAGGGCATTGAGTCAGAAAGGTTTAAATTTTTTCAGGGGAAACAAAATCTGCTGTAGAATCTCTATGGCTTGAAATTCCAGGTAAAAAGGGGAAGGCGATGGCAGTGGGGGTGTAACTATCGACCGCCTGGCCAGAATGAACAAATGGATGATGAAATGCTCAAAGAAATCAAGGAAGCTAACAAAAAGTTACAGCGCAGTAATAATAATGGATGATTTCAATTACCCTGGTATCGACTGGGGCAGTGTCACGGTGGGGACATGCTAGGGAGATAAAGTTCCTAGATGAAATAAATGACTGCTTCTTGGAGCAGCTGGTTCATGAACCGACCAGAGGGGGAAGCCATATTAGACCTAGTCCTTAGTGGAACACCAGATCTAGTGCAAGAGATAAGGGTGTTGGGGCCACTTGGCAATCGTGATCATAGCATGATCACCTTTGATTTAATTAGTGGAGGAGAGATAGTAAGGAAATCCACAGTACTCCTTTTAACTTTCGAAAGGGAGGACTATGATAAAATGAGGAAAATAGTTAAGAAAAAACTAAAAGGAGCAGTTGCAAAGGTTAAAGAGTTACATCAAACTTGGGTGTTGTTGAAAAATACTATCTTGGAAGCCTAGACCAGCTGCATTACACGCTTTAAGAAAAGTGGAAGGAAGTCCAAAAATCTGCCAGCATGGTTTAAAAGTGAGGTCAGAGAGGCTGTTGTTGCCCAAAAAGCATCTTTCAGGAAATGGAAAAAAGAGCCAAACGACGAAACCTGGTAACAGCACAAGCACGGCAAGTGAAATGCAAGGCATTGATAAGGCAGGCAAAGGGAGAATTTGAGAAGAAGCTTGCTGCGGAAGCAAAAACGCGAAAATAAAGACTTTTCAAGTACATTGGTATCAAAAAACCTGTGAGATAGTCAGTTGGTCCATTAGATGATAGAGGGGTTAAAGGGGCACTAAGAGGGGACAAGGCGATAGCGGAGAGACTGAATGAATTCTTTGCTTCGGTCTTTACTGAGGAAGATGTAGGGATGTTACCCATGACTGAAGTGGTATTTAAAGGTGCAGAAGAATTGAAGGAAATATCGATACATCAGAAGATGTATTACAACTATTAGATACAACTGAAGAGTAGCAAATCACCTGGGCCGGATGGTATGCATCAAGGGTGTTGAAAGAACTGAAATATGAGATTGCAGACCTGATATTAGTAATCTGTGAAACTATCATTAAAATCATATATTAATACCTGAAGATTGGAGGATCGCCAATGTAACACCGCTTTTTAAAAAGGGTTCCAGGGATGATCCTGGAAACTACAGACTGGTGAGCCTGACGTCAGGAAGTTCTTGTCTTACTAATCTGTTATGTTTTTTTGAAGGTGTGAATAAACAGGTGGGCAAAGGTGACTTGGTTGATATAGTGTATCTGGACTTTCAGAAAGCCTTTGACAAGGTCCCTCATCAGAGACTTTTGGCAAAACTAAAGAGTCATGGGATAGGGAGGACAGTATACTACTGTGGATCAGGAACTGGTTTTAAAGATAGAAAGCAGAGGGTAGGGCTAAATGGCCAATTTTCCCAATGGAGAAAGGTGAATAGTGGTGTACCCCAGGGATCTGTGCTAGGTCCACTGCTTTTTGACATATTCATAAATGACCTGGAAAGTGGAATAACGAGTGAGGTTATCAAATTTGCAGATGACACAAAAACTATTTAAAGTTATTAAAACCCGAGAGGATTGTGGAAAATTGCAAGAGGATCTTGATAAATTGGAAAGACTGGGCATCAAAATGGAAGATGAAATTTTAATGTGGAAAAGTGCAAAGTTATGCACCTAGGGAAGAACAACCCAAACTATGGTTACACAATGCAAGGTTCCACATTAGGAACCACCACCCAGGAAAAAAGATTTAGGCGTCATTGTGGATACCATGTTAAAACCCTCTGCCCAGTGTGCAGCGGCGGCCAAGAGAGCAAATAGAATGCTAGGTATCATAAGGAATGTTTTGGAATATAAAACAAAAGATATTATAATGCCTCTATATCGTTCCATGGTGAGACCGCACCTTGAATAGTGTGTAATTCTGGTCGCCGTATCTTAAAAAGGATATAGCGATATTAGAAAAGGTTTAGAGAAGAGCCACCAAAATGGTAAAGGGGATGGAAGGATACTCCTATGAAGAAAGGCTAAAAAGGTTAGGGCTCTTTAACCTGGAAAGAGACGGCTGAGGGGAGATATGATAGAAGTCTATAAATTAATGAACGGAGTGGAACGGGTAAACATAGACCGATTGTTTGCGGTTATCAGAATATAGAAAGACTAGGGGACATTCAATGAAGTTACAGGGTAAACCATTTAAGACTAATAAAAGAAAATACTTTTCACTCAACGTGTAATCAAATCCTGAATTTACCGGAGGATGTAGTAAAGGCTGTTTGTAGCTGGGTTTAAAAAAGGTTTGGACAAGTTCCTGGAGGAAAGGTTCATAAACAATTATTAAGAAGGGACCCAGGATATCCATACTTTACCCATTACAAGCATTGTGGAACCTTTGTATTTTGGGGAAACTTCTAGGTAAGTATGACCTAGCTTGGCCACTGTTGGAAACATTATACTGGGCGTGATGGACCTTGGTCTGATCCAGGATGGCATATTTTATGTTCTTATGTTCTGCTTATTGTGAAGACCTTGCTGGAGCTGCAGCTTGACAGGGGCATGATGATTCTCATCACTCTGTATTTGCCCAGGCAGCTGTGGTTCCCTTTTCTGCTCCAGCTCTCATCGAGGGAGCCTCTGCGGCTGGACCTTTCCTCCAGACCTCATATCTCAGGAGAATGGGACTTTGCTGCATCTCAAAGTCTGGTATTTGGCCCTCATGGTGTGGATGTTAAGTGGGTAGTCCTCTCAGAGCTCATCCTACCTGTGAATGTTATGTGGGTGCCTTTGGCTGCCTGCAAGACTTCTATGCGAAGGTCTTATGCGTTCAAATGGCGGAAAGTTCGCCCTTGGTGCACGTTCTGGGCTCTGGATCCATTCTCCTGCACTGTGGACAGGTTGATGGAGTACCTTCTGCATCTCTTGGACTCCGCTTTCTAGTCTAATTCTGTCAGTCTACCTGAGTGCGATGTGGGGGGGTGACCATCCTAGCTCAGAGGGGAAGCCCATCTCAGCACAGCCCCTGGTGGCTCGTGTCCATGCAGGAATTACTCCTCTCTAAACCTCCGGTCAAGCCCCCTGCTGGTGGTTTGGGCCGTAATGTAGTTCTGGCATAGCTCTTGTCTGCTCCCTTCAAGCCGCTCGCCTCCTGTCCTCTGAAGTCCCTGTCCTGGAAGGGTCTTGTTCCTGCTGGCGATCACTTTAGCACGCTTTGTCAGTGAGCTCTGGGCCTTGATAGCTCACCTGCCATACACCAGATTCCACTAGAATAGGGTGGTCGTACGTATGCTTCGCTTTTCCTGCCAAAGGTGGAATCTCTCTTCACTTCAAATCAGTCCATTGTTCAGCCGACATTCACAGGCCTCATGCCAACAGGGAGAGGCAGCAATGCACAAACTGGACTGCAAGTGCGCCCTGCCCATCAACCTTAAGCAAAGGCACACACCATGCAATGTATGCAATGTGTGCCTTCGAGTCAGTGCTGACTCCTGGCGACCCAGAAGCTCCTGGGTTTTCTTGGCAGTGTCACCGGAAGTAGATTGCCAGGCCTTTCTTCCGAGGCAATGGAGGGTTAAGTGACTTGCCCAAGGCCACAAGGAGTGCTAGTGTAGCAGCAGAGCGCAGACAAACCAATAATACCAGGAGTCTGTTCAGAAGGTCCAAATCATTTATTTGTGCACAAGTCTCAAGCAGAATCAAATTCAAAATGGCTGAGCAATGTTCTCTGGCAAAACAACAACTTTTATAGACTCTTGCTCCATTCTAGGTATAGAAAAACATTTCATTGGTCCCGGTAACCTCCCGTACCCTTCTATTGGTCCCGGTACTGATATGATTATCCAATTATGTACTTGGAGTCGGCTCAGCACCTGCTCACCCCCCTTCTAGTCCCAATTACAATGGCCAGTTTACCAACTTGTTACTTTCCTACTTCCAAGGCCATTGGGCTAGTTAGTACGTGTAGGGAAGCAGGGCTCTGTAACCTTTCTGTCAGCAGTTTTAATTAAATCCCTTACAGCTGTATTTTCTTATCAGTAGCTTTCAAACATATTTTCTGTATTTTTCCAACTTTCAGTTCTGCTTGTCTAAGCTAATTCAATACTTTTACTGAGTTCTAATTCTACAATAGCAGCATGTTGGGGGATGTGCAATTCCTTTTAGCCTCTCCACAGACTTCATTTACAGGTCAAGCTGTTGGGCCTGTCTGCTTATGTCAGACACTGTGGATCACAGGCCTTCACCTGCCACATTCCCCCCTTTGATGCAGGTGAAGGCTGTGATCCATAGTGGAACTTGAACCGTGATTGCTTGGTTACCAAGCCAGTGTTCTAACCACTAGGCTACTCCTCCACTCCAGTCACACACCATAAACTCTACCCAACTGTCTGTCTCCTTGACCCTAGCAAGCCGGGGACTACCATCTCCAAACGCACTTTGTCAATTTGGCTAGTAGACTGCATCTCTCATTTATGCCCGACAAACCTGAACCTCGATGATCACGTCACTGTTCAGTGTCAGAGCCATGGCTGCGTCAGTGGCCAACTTGTGCTCGGTCTCCATGGCGGAGGTCTGCTGTGTTGCAACTTGGTCTTCAGTCTACAAATTCACGAGCTCATTACTGTCTATATGGGGATTTCCTAATGCAACAGGAACTTCGGCCTAGTCCATGCTCTTGCATCACTTTGGGATTTAGGTTCCAACTTCTTCCCACTGGCCCTTCTATCCATCAGGCTACCAAAAAGGGTATTCCTCAGTGATGCTGTACGCTGAAGATGCTGAATCAGTTGAGTCCCTTAGAAGGATTGTCCATGCTGTTTCTGTTTCTGGTTCAGTTGCACCTGTTGGGCTTTGGCCTCCTCTGTTTTCGGTAGTCTGTAGCTTGGGAGTCCCATACGTGAAGATTTACTTCCTGTTTGTACACGGAGAAAGCATAGATCTCCATGAACAAGCAGGAATGAGTCTTCACATATGGGTACGTCGGTACCGACGGAGTCTGCGAGGGAACGCTTCCCAGCTTCCAATCAAAGAGCTTTTGGAAGCATCCCACCACGCCTGCGTGCTGCCTTCCCTCCCGCCTTTCCCAACTGCCTCTCCTCAGTTTTCGTTTTTCCGCGGAGCAGGCAGGACGTCGTCATGTCACCGCAGAAAATTCTTGTTTCATTTCTTTAGTTTTCTTGTGGTCGCGGCTGTCTTCCTGACGCCACCGGTACCGCCGGTGTTTCTGCTTTCTTTTCTTGTAAAATCTTCCTTGTTCAAGTTATACTTTTTCTTCATAGTGTCTCACGGTGTCTTAGGCCTTTTAGGCCTCTTCTTTTTTCCTTCATGGAACCGCCAGCCACTTTCGTCAAGAACTGTTCAAACTTTGGCGGTAAAACTTTAGTTTTAGTCCCTCGAAGTAGGTGTCTAACCTGCTTGGGTCCTGAAAACAGTTTGGTGAGTAGAGGTCTGCAATATCGAGGTTCCCTCGATAAACGGTTTCCCTCAAACTTCGGGGGCACCGTCCCCTTCTTCTACACAGGATTCAGGTAACCCACAAACAGTCTGTTAAGACTAGCCAGCCCTCGAGTGGTTGGTCTCATGCACAGCATGTAGACAGCTCCGGCCTTGCCCTCGAGGGCCCACTGGCTTCAAGACCCCAGCGGGAGTTTTCGGTCTCCAAAGCGTATAAGGGGTTTCAGGTTGTTCCTGGGGTTCACCCCTCACAGAACATACCTGAGCCGTGTCCGGTGGTGACATCCGCTTCGAGCTGGGTACCGATACCCCGACATCGGCACTGGTGTTGAATGACACCACTCCTCACCAGGGATGGTCATCTGGGGTCCTCGGTGCCCTCGCGACCGGTGGATACACTACAGACTGACTTTTCATTATCGGTACCAGCACCGATACTACCACCGACATCGGTACCCTCCAGACGTGGCATCGATTAGCCTTGCTTCCTTCGATGCCGAGTCTGGAATCAATCTCCAGTAGGGAGGACTGGGTACCGACTCACCTTGGTAAGGCTCTCGGCGGTACCGAAGGCTCGGTTCCGATGATTCGGATCCGCAACTCTGTTCCCCGAGGCCGATTGAGTTGCCACTAGCTGACCTTCATTCACCGGTATCAGACACGGTACCGAAGTCGGTACCGATGTCCTCATTACCCTTATGGTCGGTGCCTTCCATGCTTCGCTTATCGATGCTGAGTTAGAATCACTCTCTAGTCTGGAAGACTCGGTACCAATACACTTTGGTACCGACACCGATCGATACCGGTGGCTCGGTACAGAGGATAGCACCCGGAGGTTTTCGGTTACCTCGGTACCGATTGAACTGTCACCGATGACTGCTCCGATGTCTTTGTCGGGCTCGACAACGACATCGGTACCGGTATTGGCATTGCTACGGTATCCACAGTAGCATCGTGGCCAACTCCTACCATGCTTTTTTCAACAGGATCGCTCCCTTCTATGCCAAGCTTGGAGTCGATACTGGCATGGACAATGTGGTAATGACGGTCGATGCTCTTGACAGCCATTACCGGCGGACATCCTTTAAGCATTCCACACTGCACTGTGCAGGATTTTCTATTCCTATATATCTGCATAGCTCTGTCGCTGCTCAGGCTAGTTCTTCAGATCTAACCTGTCCAAGGGAAATTCCTGTTGGGGAACCCTCTTTTCAGAGTTTCCTCCTGGATATAGCAAGATCTCTTGCAATTCCTATCCCAGGACATGATCCTGCATAGGGACTCTCTTTCTACCAAAGCAAAGGAGAACATAATGCTTCCTTTGCATCATTCCTTGCAGGATCTCCTTCTAGGATGTGGGAAACAACTTTAAGGATACCCCCACCTTACAGAGGAAGTGATCTATTATATCAGGTGCCCCCCCTCTCTTGGGTTTCAAAAGACTCATCGTCCTCATCTTTCCATAGTTGTGGAATCAGGAATGAGGCGGGTAAAGAGCAAGTAATAGCACTCTTTCTTATCCGCAAGGTCGTGAGTCTAAGACACTTGATGCCTTTGGACGTCAAACCTTCCAGTCATCTATGCTTTCTGCAAGAATTCTCTCATATATTTTCTATATGAGTCTAATCTCTTGAGGAGGTCACAAAGCAATTACAAATTTTGACTCCTTCCCTTCCAGAGTCCAAGAGTGCAGATATTCTTCACTGCTCAAGCATCTCCAGAATATCGCTTGGTTTCTTACTCGTGCTTCCCTAGACTTTTTGTGTCTGTTAGCAGGACTTCTGCTATAAACTATAGGGGCATGACGTAGAGCCTGGCTCCAAGCTTCAGACTTGGACAAATGGGCACAGCACAGACTGGGGACATATCCTTGCACTGGAGACAATCTTTTCAACAGGGAGTCTTTACGTCAGGTTACTCAGTTTCTCCACTGACTTACCTGTTCCTAGGGGCTGTTCTGCACCTTCTTCTGTCCCAGTAGGTAGGAAATGTCCTGCCGAACTTTCTTCCCATAGGAGAAGAAGGTTTTATGCATTATCTGCCCATCATACAGATTGTTCCCAAACAGGGGAAGCATCGTCCTGGTCTGCAGAGTTCAACCTCTCACCAGGCTCAGCAAACCCAGCAGCCACAGGGTTTCTGATCAATCCATCAGATGCTTGTGACTCTTGGGATTACAATCTGCAGTTGCTTTTTTTCAATAGAGACAAATCCACTGATGTCATTCTAAATCCTAAACATGGATCTCTTCCCGAAAGACATCCATTCTTTCTATGTTTCTATGAGCTGTCAGGATGTTCATGCTTCTAGGTCACAGGGTTCTCCTCTTTTTCCTGCTAGGGAAAGAGATCTATCCACTATCAAATGATAGTTTCCTGTGCCAGCATGTCGTTTTTCGTTTCTATAAACTTACTACTTTGTTAGTTTTCTTCAGCTCCATTCTCTTTACGCTCGTACCTGGGTTTTGCTCTGTAAGTGCGGTATTGCTTCTCTGGAGGGCTTTTTCTTCAGCCTCTCTAGTTTTTTCTTACTTTTCCAGTGTGGAGTTCTCTTCTCTGAGTTGACTCCTCTTTTTCAATCTTGCTTTGAAGCAGTTCATCAGACACATCCAGAGTTTTCTACTTCTTGTTTTGTCTGTTCTTTCTGTTAAACATTACCATTCTTCTGCTGTCTGGCAAGCAGCTGCCAATGCAGGAGCCTTAATGTTTGGACCACTGGTTCTTGTCCACCAGCAACCAGATGTCCTCCTCTAACATTCTGTCTGGTCTTAGTAGTGGGTCCAAGTCAGTGCTGTCATCTGTCTTCAAACTTTTTTCACTACAAGCTTGTTGGATTATCTTCTCTTTCTGCCATCTCCATTCCCCTGGGTTTGGCAGCATAGTTGACATAGAACTGGCTGCAGGAGAGCCAGTACCTATCTCCTCATTCTCCTGCATCATGCTCTCTGCAATCCTACAGAGAAGCTCTCCACTATGGGCCCTTGCTAGAGAGCATGGGGGGCTTTTTCTCCAAACAGCTATACTAGATGGTTGAAAAAGGCTTTTTCAGTCATGTCTCCCATGACTAGAAAAGTTCTCCTTTTTAATATAAAGGACATAGGCCTCCTCTTATGTGAAAGCTTAAGGAGTTGCTAATTCCCTGCTTTGGTCCATAGTATTTCCAATAGGGAATATGTTTTTCTCCTTCCAGCTCGTCCTCATGGTAAGAACGCATGATACCTTTTTGCCCTTAAGAAGGTCAGCATGGTATCTCATTCCTATGTGTCTTCTGTTCACTTAACCATGTAGAGTTCTAGAATACTCGGGACTTGCTGGCTGCAGACTGATCTCATCCTCTGCTTTTCACGTAACCATCCTGGTTATTCTACTACCTAGCATCCCTGTAGCCATAACCAGTGGGAATTGATTCACTATATATCTTCTCAAGTAGGTTCCACCTTCTTGTTATTAGATGAATCTTTCCTCTCCACATTTTCCTATGTGAATACCTTTTTGTAGGCATATCTTTGTCTGCTTCTTGCAGACTTTCATATAGAGGCCTAGATATTCATACCTATAGCAAACATCGTACAGATGTCTAAGGTCCATCATTTGTGTGTATTTATGCCCTTCCAACTCACTATAGATATATTCTCTATATACTCTATATGTTATATAGATAGATTAATATGTATCTGTCAAGATATTTTACTATCGGTAGATATGTCTTCTGCTTTACTCTACCTGACTGTCGAGGCTCTATAGCTATATGATTCTGACAGATGGGAACTTTAACAATACTTATGCGATCCAGCATGTTTTCCTGGGGTCCTACACTCAAAACCACTTTGGGTGTGGTAGTTAACGGACTACCATAACCTTAAGGTGTAGGTACCTCTAGAAGCTCTCCATGTTCCAATATCTCTCCCAGCTGACTTCAGTCAGGAGAGACATTGCGGATCTTCAGCTAATCAATCAGGCTCTAACGGCCTTACCGGCGTTTGTCCTTTCTTTTGGGATACAAGGGGTTCCCATACCATTTCTCCCCACAAGGACTGGGCCTGTTTGTCCAAGATTGAGGTAGCCTTTCTCTTTTTGTTCCTAAGAGTGAGCCACTCTCCTGCCAAAAGGAGTTCGGCTTTCATATTAAAGCCTTCCGCGTAAGGCCTGCCGTTTTTGAGCATCAACTACCCCAGTTTTTGCTACTTGGGGTTACCTGTTACCTTTCAGGATTCTTATGACCTCCATTACTTTTCCTACAGCGCTTTACTAACCTCCACTTGTACAGTGAGGTACATTCTCGAGGTTCCTCTTACTGGGTTCCCCAGTAGATCCCATGAACCTCCATACTTCTCTGATTACGCCCTATTAGGGGAGGTCCCAATATTGCAATATTTTTTTCTTTGCAATATCGAGTGATCGACAATTATCATCCACACATGGAAACTCCTTGTCTGCAATCCTGTGCTAGGTTAACTGTTCCACAGCACCTTTCTCTCTTCAAACTCCTTGCCCTCCATCCTCAGGACTGCCTGGTGTTGTGGGGGTAGCATGTTAAAACTATGGGACATGCTGCGGACTCCAGGCATACTCAGCTTGGGAGTCCCCATATGTGAAAGACTCGTTCCTGGAGATAGACACAGTGACTTACATGTAGAGGTGATCTCTGAGAACAGCAGGAATAGTCTTCACAACCCACCCACCTCAAAAGGAGTTGTATATCTATCTATCTTTCCTTTCCTCTCTCTCTTCTTTGTCTCAGCTTTAAAACTGAACTGAGGAGAAGAGGCAGTTGGGAGAGGCGGGAAGGGCCAGCGACGCAGGCGTTGGTGGGATGCTTCCAAAAGCTCTTTGATTAGATGCTGGGAAAGCGTTTCGCGACAGACTCCGGTCGGTACCGACGTACCCATATGTTGAAGACTTATTCCTGCTGTTCCCAGAGATCAACTGTTACAGCGTAACGTAACTGTGCTTTACTCACCTGTAGCAGGTCGCTTTATGTGGACAGCAGAATTAAGTAATCGCAAACTCTCCCCATCACCAAGGATGAGGTTTTCGCTATTGCTTTGGTTTATATTAGAGAAGGATGGTAACCAACGGCAGGGATGAGGGGAAAATAGGGGGTGCACGAAGTGTGCTGGGGGAGCATCCCAAAAGCTTCTAGTAGAAGCGGGGGAGGTGTTCCTGTGTTGATATCCTTTAGTGAATGTCACAAAATACGTGAGGGACTTAGCCTGCTGTCCACAGAGAACACCTGCTAAGAGGTGAGTCAACTGTTACTTTCCTAGACCTTACAGTCTCTCCACCTGTTCTCTTGGCGCTTTGATACCCTCTCTCGACTTCCAATACCCATTTTAATGGCAGATTATTCCTAAAATCTAATTCTATATACCAGAAGGTTTATTAATAATCTAGTTCCAAATGTTATTGTTAAATTTAAGGAGTTTTATAACCATCCCATACTCCCAAAATAATCACATCATCTTTTCCCTCTTTGTCTTTCTCTGAGGATAGAGGATTTATCCTTCTGGTCCCCATAACTTGTAAAATTAGAGACAGCTGATGCATCTTTATCCTTTTCTACACACATTCAAAGTAAAGAATGCCTTTTTTTCCTTTCCAACACTGGTAAAATCTCTTCCTCCTTTTTCTGAGCATACTCACCCAGGGAATTTCCCACACACTATCACTTCCTGCTTATTGTACTGCAAATCTGCTTCTGTCAGTTGGTCTGTTAGAATTATCGGGTGTGGATGACATGATAATGGCCTCACATATGGGGGGAACATCAGACAGAGCACATGTTCGAACAGCTTCCCGGCTCATTCTGGAAGTGCATGTATTTTTCTGCCTGCTATAGCTATGGTGGACTGCTTCAGTCTTTTTTTTCCGCAGAGCATGTTGGACAGGCCAGTCACCAGGGGAGCTTGTTTTTTACCTTCAGTGATATTTGACTGGTTTCTTGCTGAAAGGACTGATAGAATTCTGCACCAGACCAAACGATCTATTCAAGCTCAAAACACCATGTCTCCATCAACACAAGCGGCGAATTGTACACATGGACTTCAAGCCAATGGATTGTATAAAAATCAAATTGACTACATCTGTGGAAGTCAACGAATGGACAGTTCTATAACAGCAACAAAGACAAAACCTGGAGCTCTGACTGTGGTACAGATCATCAACTACTAGTATGCAAAATCAAGCTTAAGTTGAAAAAGAGCAAATCACTCAGGCTGAATGCAGCAACATAGGACCTTGAGAATACTACCACTGGAATTTAAAGAATGCCTGCAAAATCGATTGGCTGCTTTAGATACAACATGACAGCGCTACAGAAGAGTTATGGAAGTGACATCAAGAGTTTGTGTGGGAGAAAAGCGAGAAGTGTCGACAAATGGTGAACAAGCAACAACGGGCCAAAAAATGGAAGGCCGGAAGAAAAACTTGAAAATTGCCCAGACACTAAAAAAATTGAGGAAGGAAGAAAGCACGAGAAGCTAAAGCTAGATGAGCAAGAAAGACAAGTAACACGAACTCAACAGAGATTTCCATCGTGGCAGGCAAGACAGGACAAGGAAAAGTACTTTGACGCATGCCAGGAAATAGAAGCAGAAAACTATTAGAGGAAAGACAAGATCGGCTTTAATAAAGCTACGAGAGTTAAAGAAAAAAGTTCCAGGCCTCGAATTGGAATGTTACAATATGTGCTCAAGGTTCTATGGTGAATGATGCTGAGAAGATCAAGAAAAGTTGGAGGAATATGCAGAGTTTTTATATGCTAGAGATCAAGTGGGACCAACAGCCGTTTCAGCCTGTACCGTATGATCGGGGACCAATGGTGATGAAAGAAGAAGTTAAAGCAGTATTGAACGCCTTATCAAAGAACCAAAGCACCAGGCATTGAAGGCATTTCAATATAAGTGTACAGCAATATGATGCAGCTGTTACCGTTACCGACAAGGCTCTGCCAAAGAAATATGGAAGACAACATCATGGCCAACTGACTGGGAAAAGAATCTGTGTTTATACCAATACTAAAGAAAGGTGATCCAACTGACCGGAAATTATCGCCACAATCGCTCTGATCCCACATGCCAGCAAAGATTCTACTGAAGATTATTCAAAAGAGACTAAAACCATACATGGAACAAGAACTACCTGAAGTGCAAGCAGGGTTCAGAAACAAAGGGGTGAGGAACGAGAGACATCATTGCGGATGCGAGATGGATCCTTGAAAAAGACCTAAAGAATACCAAAAGGAGATCTATTTGTGCTTTATCTAGATAGCAGGGCTTTTGACTGTTGTAAACCATGAGAAACTCTGGGCCACATTTAAGAAGAGCATGGGTATAATAGAACACCTGATCATTAGTCAGATGCACAATCTGTAACCCATTGATCAAGAAGCAACAGTTCGAACGGAACAAGGAGAAACAGAATGGGTAAAATAAGCAAAGGCGTTAAGGACAAGGCTGCATACTTGACTACCTGTTTACTTTATATGCAGAACAAATCAGCAGAGAAGCAGGATTGCGATGAAGACAACAGAGATGTGAAGATTGGTGGAAGATATCATCAACAAACCTTCGCTATGCTGATGCACAGACTGCGTAAAAGTGAAGATGAATGAACACCTTTGCTTCTCACAATCAAAGAACATAGTCTCAAAATGGGCCTGCACCTTAATGTACAGACGAAAGATCATGACAACTGGCATAATCACCACAGGGTCAGAGTTTGAAGGAGAAGAAATTGAAATCGTGAACAACTTTAACCTACTTGGATCAAACTCCAATAAAGAATCAACAAGCAGTCAAGAAACGATGACGCCATTTGCTCTTTTGGCAGAATGGCTATGAAAGACCTAGATAAGATTCTCAAGAGCAGAGATGTCTCTTCCATACAAAGATTCGACTTGTTCAAGCCATGTTATTTTCTATATATGTATGTGAAAGTGGGACAGTGAAAAGTTAGAGAGACAGAAAATTGATTGCCATTTGAATTATGGTGCTGGCGGCGAATGACTTGTGATATACCATGGACTGCCCGAACAGAGACACACACCCGTCGGTACTAGAGGAGATCATATCTAAGCGTTCTTTAGAAGCTCAGATGAACGGACTGCGACTTTCATACTTTGGGACACATTTGCGAAGAGAGAGATCATTCGAGCAAGACATCATGCTTGGCCAGATAGGAAGGTCCCGCAAACGAGGAGAGCCAGCAATGAGATGGATCG
>CM066031.1:580816580-580880625 GCA_033557465.1 Ichthyophis bannanicus
GAGGTACCCCTACTTCCGATGGCCAGGTAATTTCGGGAGCCAATTAGAAGGCCCTTGCCATGGTTATCAGTGGGACCTCTTATTAAAAATCACCAAGAGGGACTTTCAATACATACTTGTGATCATTGATCAAGCTACCCGTTTTCCGTGGGGCTGTTGGCCACTTAAGAAAACATTCAGCAGAAGTCTATCGCTAGTGAATTGATAAACGCTATTTTGTGCAGGTGGGGTTCCCGCAGGAAAGTACTGATGGACAGGGGAACCAATTTTATGTCCAGATACTTGGCCCAGGATGTGGGGACGCCTTCGGCATTACACCAACTCAAGACGGCGGGGGCTTATCAATCTCAATGCAACGGTTTGGTTGAGAGGAGACTGAAACCAAAGCACTACAAGCAAATGCATTTGATGCCAACTTTGGATGGGGAAATGACGGAATGGGATACCATGATAACCTTCACACTATATGCTTGCAGGGAGCGAACCCAGAGTTCCCTAGGCATCTCGCCTACAAAACTAATGTACAGTTTACGAGCGCCAAGAGGTTATACTGGGTAGTGGGTATCTTATGAGAACAATGGACCAGGAACCCAGCTGAAGCTAGAAATAGGGATACCAACAAATTTCTGAGAAGTTTGAGGGAGTCGTCTAGAGCGGAACTTTCTCGTCTGGCAGAGGAAAAAATTGGAAAGCAGAGCCAACAAAAAGCAAACAAAAAGATATTACAACCAAAAAGTACAAAAACCAAGGGGCAATTGGATACAGGGGAGAAAAGTGATAGTCCTAGTGGTCCGGACCAACTCCAAAATTTTGGAAGCTCAGTGGAAAGGACCTTACACCGGGTGGTCAAACCCATGGCGTCCAGCTTCATATTTAATCCAGGACAAAAGAGGGACACAAACCAGGTCTACAACTGTGAACGTCCTCTGACAGTGGCATGAAAGGTTGGCTTGTGATGGCATTCCATTAGAAAAAATATCCAACCCTACGACATTGCAACCCACACAACTGTAGTCTAGAAGCATAAAGAAGCGAAAAAGCTACGTTATAGGACGGAGGTGACTGTCACAGAGTACGTGCTGTAGGGAAACGAAGATTCCTCAGCCCGTAATATTTTAAGAAGGGTGGATATGTTCATGCAGCAGGGGGCTGATGGAAAGCAAAACAATTGCCAGGAGGAAAAAAAGCTGTTTTTCATTGAAAGAAAAAGATGTGCACAAGATGCAATATCCCGCACAGAAACAGCTAGAGGGAGGCAGGCGTGCACTCACAGAGCCTGAGTGGACACACTTAGCTAATCGAAAGGCACCTGACCGTCAGCCCGGGAAGCTAAAACACAGGAGCGCTTTATAAAACGGAAGACTGGAGACTGGGAGAGAGCAGAGCAGTGCTTGCAGCCCTGTGGAGCTAGAGGTAAACCTGAAGGTTTACGACGAGAGAAGCACCAACAAAGCAAGAACCAATGCAGAGAAAGAAGCACTTGGGAAAAACTAGTGCTGGCGCAAAGGAACAATCACCTTTGGAGGCCAAGCAGAGTGAAAGGAAACGAAGGCCTGCTTGTACCAGAGGGACCTGAGGCCTAAACAGAAAGGTAACAGAAGCTTTCAGAGAGGAGACGGGCACAGGGATGGTGTTCCTGAAGAACTGCGGGAAGGAGGAAATCCCAGTTCTATATGCTGCTGGAAGCCAAGGTATGCTGACTCTGTTTATATGAAATTTAAAACCTTACCTTTTAAAAAAGAGCCTTTTTGAAAAGCTAATGCCTAAACTGTGAGGAAAGGAAAAGCAAAGCTCTCTTGCCGTAGGATTCCATTTCTGCTGCAATACTGCCCAATCGGGGCAGTGGGAGAGCTCCTGCCCAATCGGGGCAGTGGGAGCAAGGCAGCCCGGCAGCCGCACAGCCTTAAAAGCGCGCGTCCCCTACACAGAGGGAGCCGCTTCTGACCGCGATTCCATCGGCTGCACTCCCTGCCCCAATCGGGGGCAGTGGAAGCAAGTGCAGCCCGGCAGCCCCACCAGCTTAAAAAGCGGGCAATCCCGATCAGGGTCCTGTGCCCGCGCCTGGCGGGCCCGCGCCTGAGGGCCTCACCAAAGAGGGCCCTTTGGCATGGCCCTTAGGGCGCGGCACGGAGACGCGTGGGCGACGAAAGGCAAAAACAAGGGAATTGCAAAGAAAGATCCACCAGTCACCAGTCAACCAGACGAAAATCAACTGCAAAAACAGACAAGAAACGAAGACTTCAGAAAAGCAGGCATCACCCTAACGGAATCTCACAAGAACCAACATGCAAGCCACACAATATTGTATAACACTCTTCCTACTCTTCACACAAACTCCTGCACACCAACCCGCACACCTACCAATACCCACAAGCAAACCACCATGGCACCCACCAACTCGCATGGCCATATTTTAGAACCCAACAGCACACACATTAAAGATCGGCACACAGACACATCACAGACCACAAACGACCCAAAACAAAACACAAATCAAATTTCCCACACCTGCACAAATGGAAGCACATGTAACAGCAACGCCTCCTCAATGAAGGACAACTAACAATTGAGCTCATAAACGGCCAGATCCGTCTGCAACAAGATACACACTTCTTGATAGACCACATTAGAAGACCGACACCAGCCCCGGACATAATATGCACTCACAGAGACATTGGCTCAATCCCACCGACAAATGTGCTACTCACACCAATTAGTACAGCGACAACTACTCAGCATACAACTGCCCACGCACCCACAAGCGTGGGCAGGAGGAGTCCTGATATTAGCAAAGACAAAACTAAGTGTCAAAGCACAGGAACTTCACCGATACCCAGCAATGTAACACAATCAGCATCAAGACACAAACCACATTGCAATCTGCCTAACCTTACAGAGCACCCCAGAGCCTCCACCCGACGAACTAGCCTTCACACTTAGAAGAAGCCTCGTGCTATAACAACAAATAACAAAACCAGCACTAACTGCTTGGGAGACTTCAACCTCAAGTCCCCACCAACGCCAAAGACGCAGAGGCCTTCCTTCAACGTGATGACCTCACTTCAGTTCACCACAAACATAATCAACTGACCACCAACGCACAAACACGGATCATTCCCCAGACCTCAATATTCGCATCCAATTACCTAACCTCAAGAGACCTAATCTTCAACGCCCACCATTACCCCAGTGCCATAGGTCCGACCACTACATAATCGAGGCGACAAAGCTGAGAATTACAAGAAGATCCGGAAATAACACCCCATGGCAAACGAGCAGACGCGAATCCCTCACAACACAAAGACGCTTCAAGAATTTCGACAGGGGACAAACCCCTTCATACACGCCGACACGATACAAACACCCCCCCCCCACTGACCATTACACAACAGACGACCTGGAAGACGCAAGTTTCCAGCTCGGAACCAGCATTTTTAGCTAACGGCCGCCAAATCATCTGCATGGACAGGCCGGAGAAACAACCATCACAACAGGAAAACAAAACAAAACCATGCGTACTCAGCAAAAAATAGGAAACCCAGGCGCAAAATGAGCGGGAACTCAGGAAGAGTTGCACGGAAAGATGAAGCGGCCCAAAAAAACAAGACAATAGACAACCAGCATCTCTACCTCCCAAGGCCACCCCCCCTCCCCTGAACCCATCAAACACTCCGCGGCCTGCCACACCAACATGATAAAGACTTCCCCAACAAAACCTCAGAGAGCTTTTCGAAATCGTTAAAAACCCTCACAACCAAGCAACGCACCCCACACCCAAAACCGAAGCGGAAATACAACTAGATCCACAGGCAACCTTTGACCAACCCCCCAGAACCATCTGATCAAGGGCAGCAAATTTTCACTCTAGCGCCCCAAGATTGCGCAACAACACCCAGCTCCCACCCATAAACACCACCACCCCCCCCGCCGATCAGACTTCGTACAAACCCCCAAAACCTGGGCGACAAACACACCCACATTTCTACCCTCACCCTCACCACAGAGCAGCTATCCCCCACGCAGCCCAAACACACCGACTATACACCACCACACAAACACATCAATCTCCGACAATCACACAACAAGCACCTTGCCCATCTACAGACCCGCGTGGCCCAGTGTACATGCGACGGTCCAAACGCCACCAAATAACACAACGCTTCATTACCACACCGTTACTACAAACATGCGCTGCCACAACATGCGTCACTCATTTCAAGCGGAATCATGTCAAAGCCAACTAACAAACTCGCACCCCCCTTCAGTAAGACCCCAATCACAAAAAAAAACAACACTCCTCGACAAAACAAAAAACCCAGCCACCCCCACGCATACCCGACCAAATTTCCAGCCATTCACCTCTTCCTGCCGCAAAAATCATTACTGACAAAAAACATCAACAGTTCAAACTACAACTACAGGCAGCAACATCTGACATAAACATGCAAAACACTTGATGACAAACCGAACCACGAGACTTTCGGTTCACAACCATGGAGGTCGAAAAACACTACTTGATGTGTTACCCCTTTGACAGCATCCCTACCTAGAGATGAATTAGACACACACCAAGAATGCGAATTCATAATGATCTTCCATCGGACATCTCACCTCCCCCCAGCCTCTCGACACACGTGCGGACCAACAACATACTCCTGGCAAAGACTAAACATCACACCGCGGACGATACATGACGTAGTCACCTTGAAAATTGGCTGTCCATTATCATACTTAACGCCGAACAACCAGAACAAACCCCCACCAACTTAACAGCGTCAAGCGTTGGGGCCAGCAAACCCAACCCCCTCTAGCACGACCCATAAAATGCTCTCACCAAGGACGATACCCCAAGGATCCGCCACTCCTCCACAACTACTCATTGCTAAACAACACTACCATCACACAACACCAATACTGCCGGGAATGCATCATGAAAGAGCAACAACAACTTCCAAAGTAACACAATATATGCAGACGGCCCCAGTACATTGACTTTATTACAACACCCCCCCCCCCGATTCACACGTAGGAAAACCCGGACTTCTCTAAAGGTATAAACCATACTGACACCTTAACCCAAATGACACAAGCCGTTCGAGCATTTTGCACGGCGCAAACAAACAACAACCTACGCAATCCAAATACTACGGCAGCAAGACAGGAAGCCTTCCTTAAATCATCACACCAATCGGCCCCCCAAACCAAAGCTTCATACACCCCTAAACGCAAATATTAAAGGATACAAAAGCCCACTAAGTATTTATACCAATAATGATCAGTAAAGGGTGATTCGATACCTCGAGCAGGTTTACTCTGGACAGTAAACTCCTCAATCTCAAGCCCAACAAACATAGACAAAACAATCCATAAAAACAGCCATACACAAAAATTTACAAGCCTCATGCAGAATCATCACGAAGACCCTGCAACCACTTTCTGCCTCGCCCCTCGGCAACACTTCCCGCGGAACGTACTGTCCAAGCACAGCTGATAACCCCACTGCTGGACGTCTCTCCGCCATTCCACATATCACCTTGCCCGCACTAACCAAACAAAGCCGAGAAGCCCTCAAGCCACTCCAACTTGGCACCAAACACTGCCAGTCGCGAATAATTTCTGTGGAAACAGCAAGACAGGAGCGCCGCACATCACAACCCTAACTGGACCCCCAAGGCTTCACTACTGGCTTCACACCTCATCCACTGCATCTCACGCCCTATCACATACAACAAAACCATATTCAGTAAACCGATATTTAAGCAAATCCAGCCACACCTCATCCGAACCGCCTCACACATCCTCACGTGCAACACAAACACCAGCACACTCGTTCCAAGAAGAAAAACAAACAACACGACCGAGGTAGCACCCCAAGTGAATTTCAGACCACACCAAGCAAAGACACACAGACAGAGGCACTCGTACACAATGTGGCTGTAACACCTCCAAACAATATGGAAACAAACTCTCCCTCCGAGAAGCGATTATTGCAGGGCAACCCCACACCCCCCCACAGACCCCACTCAACAAGACTTCTAAGCACACAAAACAGCCTTGAAGACCCTGCCACTGTTCAATTAGAAACACTATGGTTGACACAACCACATAACCTCATAGCAACGATTATACAACGCACATGGATAACCGCCGTACACCTGTATGGATAACAACATGTTAGATATCTAGCCACCCAATGCCCCTAAAGCCGGTCACCATTGTAACCTAGCTCAAACTACACATTCTCACGCCAAACAACCACGAAACCATAGCCACTCCAACACGTCGCCCCAAATCTCTCACCTCACTTCTATGAATAACACGCTCGTACTTTACCCGATTGTTTGCTGTGACTACCCTGCCTTTATTATAAGATAAGGCGGACATTTGAGAAATAGCTGTTAAACATAATCTAAAGAAATACCACATAAATCCCACCCCACAGCCGCCAAACCTCTATCTAATTATACCGCCCCAAGTGCCGCTTCAACTGCCAGCCGACGGTAGGCTCATGTGGCCTTCCCCTCATTGGCAACACTAGAGAACTCCCTTTTACCACCACATCCAGAGAACAGGTGACTAGGCCTGGCGCAGAACATCTATAAGCCCAGCTGCAAACACACCTGCATACAGACAGCCCACGATACATGCTCGAAGCCGCAATCCGCAAGTGGAACTTGTTAGGCAGCACAACACGCCTTTTAACTCGGAGGGTTTCGCAGGCGGGGCGGCTGGGGAAGAGCATGGACGGTTTCCGTTTGTGCCATTTCAAGGCAGTGCTGGAGTCAACTGCTTAAACACCTGCCTGGATGATATGGTTAGTTATCTTAGCATAATGTTCTTCATTTGCCAAAATGGAAGAAAAATGATGCTGAAGACATTTGCACTTTACTTCTGGCAATTTTTTTTATGCTTTCACTAAACACATTGGTACAACCTGTGAAAGCCATCACGTAGTATTTGTTCCGTGTTAGTACCTGAAGCTTGATTCTCATTCCTGGAAGATTAAGGCAACTTTTTCTTTAGGGTTAGGTAACCCAGACCCCCTTGAGTCTTAGGCCGCTAAAAGCGCCGCAGGGAAATAAAATGCCTTGACTTAACCCTCTCATACCTGTATTCACAATTTTTCTTTAGTAGCCTAGGGAATCTGACACCTGCCCCTTGCTTAAGCACTCAGTTTACAACGCTGGCCCCCTGCTTAAAAGTGACCCTCCCTCTCATAATAAATAAATAATTTGTTTGTGTCCCCACACCTAACCCTTACGGCCACGTGCCAACTAGGCGGCGCGGTGCCACGACACTGTGCACCACGGTGTGACCCATATCACACGACGATGGGCGGCGACAGATTTACTATTAAAAAGCCATTAGCCTTGGGCGTCGGGCCAACAGTTTTAATGCCTAACAACAGCAATATCAACCACAATGCGTTTATATAGCATTGCGGAAATTTCTGGTAATTCAGGTTCCCTAGACATCTGAACTAATTTCGCCCAGTGAGCATTTGTGCCCCCCTACACATCCAGACACACCCTCCTTAGATGGCCCCCCTGGGCATATCCTCTCCACCCCACATATTCCACTCTTTGCTCGTCTGCCTGCCATACGCAATTCCCTCCGTTAGTCTACTACATTGGAAGAGGGCAAACTCCCACGCTCTCTGGCTGGAGTCGCTATGATGTCTCTGAGTTTCAATCAATAGCCCACACTTGTCGTTTTGACCCTCCAGCTCTGTAGCTATATAGAGATCGCCATAACTATGAGTCAAGCTCCCCGGGCAACCATAGAGTTTTAGGTTTGCCCCAGCTTAAAAATGTATATCAAGCTGGTGATTCCGTTCATGTACACCTGATGTGCCGCGACTGCACAAAAACTGAAGCTCCGCTCCCTGACTCCCCCCTTTCCGCGACGTCGGGAATTACCCCAGGGACTCTATGCCCTGAAAATTCAGCTGCCTGAACATTAGCCCCATTATTAACAGCCCCCAAATTAGAACCCGGTGGCAGGTTAATCGCAGCAAAAACCCCGATGGCGCGTTAAGAAGGCAGGTGTTGATTTGCAAAGCCTACTCGCTCTCCAAGCTTCGGCGGGGCTTCTTTTTCCCGCCGAGCCGACATTCTCTGCGGCCAAGCATGCGACGTTCGGGGGACGTGTGTGGAGGTCTGCTGGAGCGGGAGGATGATCTGGTGGAGAGCGGCGACGGGCCGATTGAAATCCAAGCACTCCGCGCCGATCTTCGTGCATGGTGTTTTGAGTCCACCAGCTCTCACAGGACTTTGATGGCTTAAAAAAGGATGTTCCCCTCATGGCTTCCATGAAGTGAAAAATGAATTAGCGGGGCTGGGAAACCGGCTAGAGGACATTGGAGGACCCCATGTGAAGAGCACGTGGGCCAGTGTGCTTTTAAACTGAGCAGCGTTAGTGTACTCGCTACAAGCCGTCTTGCAAGGACTACTGTGGCAATATATTGAGGATCTAGAAAATAGGGTTCCCGTCCGACCGAGCCAAACTTGCGTCGTTAGAGGCCTTCCGGAGCAAAGAGGGGCTCCGTGAACTATCTGCAACTAGCTGAGGAGTTCGTTGGGGCTGTATTGCGGGAAGGGCCGAAGTGGCGACCCGAAGGTGTTTGCTTACGTGGTGGAAAGAGCCCACCGGGCGTTTGGATCCTCGACGTGACACATAACGCCACGGGACATTATTCTTTTGTCTACATGAATATCGTACCAAAAGAGTTGGTTATGGCGGCAGCACTAAAGCTGGCGGCGGGGATACAGTGGCCATGAGGGCAGAGGTGGAATTCTTTGCGCCTGATATCCTCCAATCCTCCCAAGCATTACTATGCGGTAAAACGAAGGGATTATCAGGCGGTGACAAAGAACTGCGTGAAGGAGAACGTCCGTTACCGCTTGCTGTTCCCGGTGGGCCTACTCAGTAATTCTGAATCACTTGGCAAGCCCTTTGTGGTGTCCTCGTGGGATGATCGGACGGCAGATTCAGAGGTATGCAGCAGGTGTGATGGGTCGGACCTATATCCAGGCGGGCCCCGGAGGATTTGAGGGATGAGTGGCAGTCTCTGTGCGGAGTGAGTCCTCAGAAGTGGTTCTCCAGCATTTCTATCACTGTAGCCGATAGCATCTGTGAGTGGGCGTTCAAGCGCCTGAGACGTCAAAGTACTCAGAACAATACGGTGCCCTCAAGTGGGGCGACGGGAATGGGGAAGGTTGGATCTTGTGGGGGTGGTTGCTTAAACCTTGTGGTTGGTCTTTTTGTATGTTGAGCTATATGGGCTGTGTGTTGTTGTTAATGCAATTTCATGTTTTGTCCCATAATGCTGTATTATGTGGGACGCGTGTGGGGTCTGGGAGGCTGGGATTGGATTTATTTGTGTGGAAGGGGAACCTATATTGGCGCGCAATGTTTGCTTTTACATTGATTTTGGCCGGTAGTGCTAATTTGTTTGCTGTGAAGAGGGGGAAGGGGGTTTCCTGTACTGCGGTCAGTGCGACGCAGATCTCCATACTGTATATTTGGGTTATTGTGAAGAGGGGGGGTGGGGGGAGTGGGTAGAATGGGGCCAGAAGGCGCTCGTTGGGTGTGGGGAGGGGGGCGGAGCTAGGGTGCATGAGAGGGGGAAGGGGGTTGGGTGAGAGGTGGAAATAAAGGGTTTTGATTTTTCTCGAACAGACCACCTATATGACGGGGACATACAGCCCTGACCATATGGCTGTAGTGATCAAATTTTGTGACTCTGAATTCCCGAGGCTTGGTCTGAACTCATTTTAGGAAAGTCTACACTCTGTCTTTAAGGGATGCAATAGGCTAGGGGGGTATATTTAATTTTTGTCGCAAGAAAACCCACCTTCGATTGAAGGATGAGAGATGTATTTAGTCCTAGTGAGGCATTTTTCCCAACAGTTCTTTGCTTCCATTAGCTCAACACCTCAATCCACGGTCGTGAGACAAACAAGACCGTCGTGGGGCGGCAGGTTGGGGGATTCCTATCTTTCGCTAACTAGAGGCTTCGACGGACTGTCAGCAGGGTGAACTGAGTGTATTCGTTGGGGATGGTGTCGTGGAATGGAGGATATAAGTGATTATTAAAAACTAAAACATGGGGTCTGGATATCTCTTTACCCTTCTGGTAAGTGTATGTGCCCCTGCATACCAACCATATTGCCAGGGGGTTTTGAGTTTTTTGTAAACTTTCCGAAGGTGCTACTAGGGTAGCTAGCAGAAATGCGTAAGCTATGGTATTGTGGGGGGCGACCTTTCATGATAGCTCGGCTAAAGTCCTCAGCGCTCGCATTGGACGCCCCACGTCCCATAGTGGGTTGGTGGTCCACGCCCCAGGTTTCAAATCGTTCTGTTAAGCGAAGCCCTTGATGGCTAGGTCAGATTTGGTTGGTCATTTGATTATGAACGCGTCCCGAGGATTTTATATTATGGGTGCCATCAGGGATTGACTCCTTACTAACTGAGCCCGCCGGGTTGATGAGACAGTAGCTCCCTAGACAACTGACCTTCAGTTTTCTCGTCACGCTAATGGCCCCACTTCTGTCCGGGGGGTGCGTGTGAAGGAGTGTGTGATCACGGGAGGCGCCACCCGTCTCTGACCAGGTTGTTCCCCTTGGGACGTGATCGTGCCAAGTTTCCGCTGGGAATCAGCCGGGGTTCCATGGTCGGGCTTTGTGGGGAAATCTGAAGGAGTCGCTGTTTCGGATGCACCCTGAGGTAGTGCTAGCCATGTTTGCCGACACTAGTTACTGACTATCGACTCGTCTGAATCAGGGTGGGGGACTGGTTTTGCCTCCCCTGTGACCCGATTTCTGGTATGTGGTTCTTAAGCAGTGGTGGCCAGGGGAAGGAAATTGATTAGTCCTCGCAGTGGGGTCTCATCAAAAGAAAGGTACGGCCTAAGCCATCATGAAGAGTGTCCTCATGGACTTCCTTATAAGGGAGTGATTGGAGAACAAGCTGACACACGCATCGCCCCGTTCCAGTGTTGCAATTCACAGGTGACATACGCGCTTGGCGTGGTTTACACGAAAGAACTTAGTGACATGCCACTTTACATGACTGATTCTCAATAGAATTTTAACATGACTGCGGCAGCGCGTGAACTTTCGAGGTGGTAATACGTCGGGGGAGACTCGTTGTACCGCAGCGATCCAAGGTGAGAGCGAAGTGGTCTCCGCAGCTGTCAATGCCGTAGAGTAGTTCTTTCAAGTGTTAATAGTTGTGTAGATAGGGCAGATTCTTTGTTTGTGGTGCTCGAAGCAAGGCAAAATTGGATGGATTGTAGACCTTTGTCTCTGTTTATTAAAAAAATACGCGCACAGTAAAGCGAGAGCCTCCTGTACCCATTACTCCTGAGCATCGTGACTGGAAGGGAGGAACTTTGATAACGGGGGGGGGTGAGGTGGGGGGGGGAGTGGGGGAGCGACGGGGGTCTGTTGCTTCTACGCTACAAGTAGGGCTCATTCGGGATGAGGGGTTTCCCCCGCCCTACCACACCTTACGTGATGCCGGAGCAGGAGGAGACCTGGTCGAGGGAGGAATATTCCCCCTCAGACTGCAACACCACCACAGGCAATGTTGTTCTCCACCAGTAATTAAGGGCCTGAGACGCTCTAATAAAAGTGCCGCTGGGGCATGGAGCTGGAGTTCTCCAATCTTGCTGTCTGATCTTCTATAAGTGTTACAGTCAGCTACCTCTGGCAATTGGGTAGGAACCTTCTGACAGTGATGTATAACTCCTTCGGAGAGGGTGAACGCTGTTGCCAGGCGTCTTTGAGGTTTGAAGTACTTGCGGGATTAGTACGCATATTACCTTAAGAGGGGAAGGATGCCCCACCGTATGTTCTGCTCCTCTATAGAACCTGTATTTCCCTACTGGGCTACTCGACTTTTGATTTTTACCAGGAGTTGGCAAATCTCGACTTGATTGCCCTGTTTTAATGGGGCGGCTTGATTCACCCCAACCAATTCGGGGTAGTATGTCACAGGGCCGATAATACCCCCCCGTCAAGACCGCGTGATGTGCTGTGGTAAGCTCTAGTAGGCCTCGTTGGTGGTGGGCAAGGTACTTTTGGTCCGAAGTGTCAGGGTTCAAATCCCAACTAGAGGACGCAACCTTGCGGGCCGGCAGGACCTGTGGGTTGTCTAGTCCCAACAGGGCTTCCCTGGTTGTCTCTCCGTCGGTGGCCGGCCACTTAACCCCCCATAGCCTGCCATGTTCCCCTGTCACAATGAGTTTCTCTGTGGGCGGTTCTTTCCTGTCTAACACGGGGTGTTGTGCTCCTGTATAACCTCAACGTGTTAGACTCAAAAAAAACAATGTCCTCTCTCATGATGTCTGACAATTTGCCAATCTCTGTACTTCAAAAAAAGACACGGCTGCGGATCCGGCTGCAGGAAGCGGTGACATAAATCAATCGACAATAAATAATATCCGTCGCTGCGCTGAACTGTTGAATTCTGGCGACTCTGACTCCCCATGTGGCGCTCCTGGTGGTTAGGAGTGCTGTACAAAGCAATATGATCGGGGTTGACTCTGGTCCCTTTTTGGTCTACAACGGGCACTTTGGAAAAAGTTGGGATGCGGGGTGTGCGCGTCGTTCTGTGACAATGGGGGTGCGGTTTAGATCATCTATGATCGGCCGCAGGGTGGCGTGCCTCACACTTAATGCGTGCGGTTCACTAGGGCATTTTAGTTATCAGCGGGGGACGTTTGCCGTGTTGATCCCTCTGTCCGCCGTTGCTCTTTATATTGGCTGATCGGAACCTCATGGCACAGCGCCTTTAGGATCTGAGTGGGGATACGGGTGATTACGGTTGGGGAGGTGCCCACAAAAATTTCCCTCTTTGCCCGCACGATGTTTCTTTATTTTCCCAATACCGGATCCCCCTGAGCATGTCCTTCCCCTTGTGGCGATAATTCCACGAGGAAATTATTGAGTTATGGGGAGGTTAGTATCGGGGTTTCGGGATGAACGTTACCAAGTCGGGGAACTGCTTAACATTTCCCTCTCGTGATGTGGGGAGGTGGAAAGCGTGGGTGAAGCAGCTCTTTCCCCTTAAGTGGGCACGACAGCAGTCACCTATAGTCTCGGGGTAGACTATCACTGCCTCCAGATGGGGCAGCTTTTTTACGGCAAAAACTATCGGACTTGCTTGTGCCACCTTGTTCAGGGAGCTGGAGCGCCTGGAAGAAAAAACTTTGCCGGTGTGCATTGGTTGGGACGGAGTGCCCTGGCTTAGGATGATTAGTCCTTGCCCCGCTTTTTGTATCTGGTTCTGAAACCTGCGCAATAGGAGGTTCCCCTGCCTTGTTTTACAGAAGCCGCAGGCTAGGTGTTTGTGCAAGTTTGTTTGGAAAGGGAAGCGGGCCGAGGGTAGATCTCGGAGTGTTCTTTGTGTAGCAATAGGCATCTGGGTGTTATGTGTTGGCCACTGCTATCTCGGTATTATGAGGGCCTGCGCGAGTGCGGGATTTGCGTTTCGAATGGTTTAATTTCGAGGCAGGATTCTCGAATGGGGTTTATTATAGGGCGCTGATCTAAAGAGGGCCGGTTACCCTGGCGGCCTTGTATTGTGTAAACGAGCGCGGGGGAGGCCGGGTTGTAGAGGTGGGCGAACCCACTTCATTGTTCCAAAACCCGTTACGATAATTGGTGAGTGGCTGGCGTCTGAAATGGTACGTGGGGCAGTGCTAATCCAAATTTATCCCTCTGGTGGGTGGGGTGGGGGGGGGGGGAACATGCTGGATGTTACCACCAGGCTCTCAGTCAGGACTCTGCCTTTGTCCGGTGGGCGGAAAACAGGCGGTTTGCAGTATGCGTTGGCCAATTTCACGAAGGCGGTGCGATGGGTTGGACTTTCGAAGGAATCTTAATTTGAGGGGAAAGTTTTCACAGTCCTCCGCGCCTGCAGATAAGTATCCGACCGCTAGTGCTACCCCCTGCAAGTGATCCATTTTTTTTGGTCAGTCCTTTGGGAAGAGTTGGAAGGGGATCGAGGCGGGAGGAAGTGCAGAATAAATCACCAAGCCTCCCTCGATATTCTAGCATCAAATCTTGAAAACTCGTGGTTAGGGGAGGACAGCGTTATAAAAGGGTTTATTGCCAACTCATGTCATAAGTTGATGGAGACAACTAGGTATGCATGTTCTGGGCCCACCGGCAGGCCTGGGGCTCGGGATCTGAATCGTTGTTGGGATGAGTACCTCAATGGCACGCTGTTTTGTAAATGTTCGGTTGTTTTTACGGGGAGTGGTGGCCAGCAATATTTTAGAACGATAATTACAAGATGTTGTAACGCTTGGGTATCTGGTACCCCGCAGCGCTTACAACAAGTGGGTGGCAGGAGGCGGGGAGCCTGCCCTTTGTTGAGGGGGTCGCTTGGATGGAGTGGTTCCTCCTTCCTGCATATTTTGTGGGGGTGTCCCATTATTTCGGGACTTTGGAACTGCTGTTGAAAAAATGGTTGTGTACACTTGTGGGGCAAGAATTCTCCTTGGGTTTCCCCCTGCCTGGCACTTCTTTAAGTGGTGGGGAGCCTGACTGACCCTCCCTTATTGGGTGATCATTTTCGGGTTAGTACGGCCTATTGTATTTACTGAGGACTCCCGCGAAGTGTGCATTGCTAGGCAATTGATGGAAAGGACCGATCCGCCCTCTCTGTGACTGTGTGTTCACAACCAGGTTGCCCAGCTCTACCTGATGGCCCCCGCCTTAAGACTGCGGTTGAGCGTTAAGTGGTTAAAAAGAACCGAATGAGCACTTTCCCCATTTTGTTGGGATCAATTTCAGGAGTGGTGGAAGGGGCATACGGGTTGGAGGGTCCCCGGGAATTTGCTGTTTGCCCCGCTGTGGCCATTTTGGGAAGTCGGAGACAACGTATGATTCTGATACCTTTGTGCTTGGGGTTGCCCTTCTTTCTTTTTTTGGCGCTATGTGGGGAGGCGGGTAGGAATATTGGTTGTGCCTTGCGGGAGCCTGTTCTTTTGGCGACTATAGAGGTTTCTGGGTAGGGTCGCCGGCCTATGAACTCCATAGCTCGATTGAGGGACTAAAGCCGACAGGGGCCGTGGCAGCGAGCCTTGAACCTGTAACTGAAGCCTGTAGTTAGTCATCGCCAATACTGAAATGACAACCCCCGGAACTGAATGAATGACGAACCTGAGAGACCGGGTATTGAAAATACTTATAACTCAGTGTTAACTGAAACATAGCTAAAGCATAACGGGAAAACTTAGGAATATGATAGAAAAACAAGTTTTAAATTGCGGTGTACGGATAAGTTGTGCGATGCTGTCTATGGAAATTAATTAACTCTGCAAAAAAGCCGGTTGTACAGGTGCCCTGCTAATCCCACTACATAAGATTTGTTTGTTAACAATCTAAAGAATACGATCCTTGGAGGATGACGATGTAACAAGTTAGTAGGACACTGACCATTGTCATTGGGACTAGAAGGGGGGTGGCCAGCCAGGGTATGCTGGATGCACTGCCTCGCCAGACGCGCACGGTCCACGGATTGTGGGTAGCCATAATCAGAGTACCGCCCGCGCCAGGCACCTACCCATGTGGGGGTGGGGCCCGATGTAGAGTATGGGTGAGAGGGGTAGCTGAGGTGAAACCGATGAAAAGTGTTGGTGCCTGGGCGTTAGAATGGGGGACAAGGAAGCTATTAAACGTTGTTTGTTGGATTAACTAGCAGCCATGCTCAGCGCCATTTTGGACAATTGCTTATTGCTTTGAGCCATGTTCACATTAAACTGGCTTGGATCCCTTGAAAAGGACCAATCCTTGGGATGGGGATTCGATGTTATCTGCCAGGGTGGCGGTCGTCGTGCCTGCTGCTACATTCTTGTGAGATGCAGTTGGCCGCGTGAAATGGTGTTGCGCGTAGGGTGGTAATGGTGTTCAATGTGCATAAATCAGCACGTGCGGATAGTTTCGCCTTGGAGTTTTGGTCCCACTGGAGAACCAATGCCGAATCACAACGCAGGGGAACTGTTCCCTGGGCCACCACCGATCCGCTTGTATCGGAGGGAGTTCGCTGCCTTGGACCTCGGCAGGCACCTGATATCCAGCTGGCCAACTACTTATCCGACCCGGGGGACCGTCCATGATCCAAACTCAGAGAAGCTTGGGAAACCAGATCGTGGTTAGTATAGTATTTGAAAACCTGTCCTAGCACAGATGAGTTTAGAACTGGCAGTTTGAAAACCGTGTTGGTACGACTTAAGTCTTTGTTTGAAAATCCTTGCATGAGTAATTCGCGTACGAAACAGGCTCTGGTTTATAGAGAATCTGATTCCAGCCTTGTCAGTAGCCGAACCAAGGACTGGGTTTTTGGTATGTCTAGACAGAAATAGCAAGAGCAGTACTGCCAGTGGAACTTGGAATTTGTGTAATCCTCGAGATAAATTGGGAATTGGGAAGGAGAGCTCGTCAAGGAAGGGCCAAGTAACCCCGGCAGTGGGAATGTCGCCCGGGTTGGGATGGAACCCTCCTCATCCTTTTTTGTAATTGGGGAAAAAGACTAGTCATAATAGGATAGAAAGGAATTGGCAGTTGCTGAGATACGTTCGCTCAGCATTATTGTGTAGGATGAAGTGAGGAATGATATGTCTGGGCAGGCACGGACCAGTCAAGCGAGAGGTGTACTCTGGGACTAGCGCCGTTCCTAGGTCCCCGGGGGTGCCTGCGTCTAGGGGGGGGGGCTCCGCGAAACGGATGAAATGAAGGCGTTTGGTGTATTGTTCCCTTGGGGGTCCCTGTGTATTATTGATTTTTTGCTATCTTTTAAACTGACGGTATGCGAGTTTCCCTTTTGTTATAAATGTGACGAGTATTCTGGTTGATGTAATTTGTGACAGTTCACTGTGTGGAGGGGGTTAAGGAAATTGGGTTAATAGAGGCATAATGTCACCCGACCCAAACACACCTCTACAGTCTTTTTAGAAATCACAAAGCTGGTCTGACCCAGTTAGTTTTTCTACGGCATGTGTGAAAAACTGACAGGGCGAGTGTGTCTGAAGGAAAGAATGGGGGTCTAGATGTCTGTCTTTCTAATCCTTGTGCAGTCTTAAACCTCAATGCCTGGTATGTTTTTGTGCTTAGTTTCACGGCACAAGTTGTACCTGTTGTTTTATTTAATATGTTTTTGTTCCTTCTCTGTGGTTATGTAATACTATAGGCATTTTACTTTATCCTTTAATAAGATTTTTTAGTTAGATCCGGATTGTGGACGTCCCAGACTGGAGGTTTTTTGGGGTTTAGCCTGAAAAGGATTAAGTTTGTATTCCTCCCTTATTGGGTTTGCTGGGCACCGGCCAAGTGAGAGAGAATGTTCTGTTCTGGTCGTCTGTATGTTTTCAAATTTTCAAGGTAAGCACTGGGGGGAACAGTTTTAAATAGGAAAATGATAGCAGAACTGTTTTTTGTTTTTCCTTTGATCTACAAAGTAATTAGATCACGACTTACATTGATTTACATTGTTTTTTTCTGGCATCTTCTGTCGCCTCGTGAATGAGAAGTATCTTTTTAATGAGCACAAGTGTCAAGGTTGTATTCCCCGCGAGCGCAGAGGGTGATGTGTGGGCTTTCCACATAGCCTAGCAGAAAAAAAAAAAAAAAAGTTCTGAAGAGACCTGCCTGGAGACTGCATGAGATTTCTCCTAGGAATAGCACATGGACTCCGCCGACTGTGTGAAAAGTCTCTTTCGATTTAATCGACAGCGTGATGAATTTTATAATTAGTTTTTTTTCGTTCTGGTTTCACTAGCTCTGTTTAACCAAAATGTTTTAAAACAAAGTTTATCTGTTTATGATGAGTATAAGTCCTTTGAATTGCATGCTTCCCCTCTGGTGCTCGGTTACCTTAATGACAAATCAGTTAGCTACACTGACCTTTACAACTATTAGGCTTTTAAGATAAAACTTAATGTGGTTTTTCTGTATTTACAAAAAAAAAAAAAAGAGGTGTACTGTAGTTATTATGAAAAATATCCAGAATGTCTTTTTAAAATATTTTGCTTCCTGGAACTAAAAAAATAAGTTTCTTATTTGCTTTTCGCGACATTTCATGACAAGATACTATAGTTCTCTCTAATACGCACGCTATAATGGATTGTAGGGTGGCATCAATCTAAGTTGGGTTTCCTTGCCCTCGCCCTAATGTTGTGTACAGAAATAAATAAGTGTTCTTTTTCAAAGTATGAATCACAGAATTTCAGTAAGGGATGTTACTGAAGATTATGAAAATGTCTGCTGTCCCAATCAGGAGTTGTTGGCCCCAGAATTTCAATAGATATCCTGTCTCGTCTCTCTCCTCCTCTCTCGTCATGTAAGTAGTTCTGTTCAGAAGTGCTTAATGGGGGAGTGGAGCCCAGTCCACCGATGATGTCAACCCCCCCCCCGCCGCCCCCCGGTGGGGTCGTGTAACTAATGTGCCCACAGCATAGAAGT
This sequence comes from Ichthyophis bannanicus, assembly GCA_033557465.1. Lineage (NCBI taxonomy): Eukaryota > Metazoa > Chordata > Amphibia > Gymnophiona > Ichthyophiidae > Ichthyophis > Ichthyophis bannanicus. The sequence continues at coordinate 580,835,054 of CM066031.1, forward strand.
GGAATGCCTTAAAAAAAAACAAAAAAATCAACCCTCCTGGATAGATCATTGCTAGGAGAAACAGAATCCAGGAGAGGGTGTGGGACTACATATTTCCCAAGTAAGTTTTTGCTAGCCCACCTCTGCACCGGACAGGGGAATTCGCCACCGCCTCCGACTAGAAGTGAAGTTCACTGCACCAGTAAACTTGTTTAGAACTAAAACAAAACAAATGCATTATACACGGAGAAGTTTTAGGACTTGAATGAACTAAAGAACGTAAATTCCAGAGAACACGATGAATTTGAGTGCATAATGGTTAAATGAAAGTGTAATCAGAGGGTGTGTGAATTGTGGAACTCACATGTAACAGAGAAAGTGGCAATGATATTTTAGTTTAATTGTGTGAGGTTTATCCTAATCGCAAGGAACAGAGGAAAGGTGAAAACTGGGTGTGAGTACTCCCATTATAGAAACAAGAAGGTGACATTAGTTAGAGAAGTGAATGCCCGTATCTTGACTCCACCACCAGGAGGAGCGTAGCACTTTGATTTGTAGAATCATAGACAGAATAAAACCAAGCACAGTGTTTCAGCACGAGAGTGGAGCACTATAGCGTAAAAAATGGCAGCCTGAGGCGGGCTACAGCATGGCTAGCATACTACTGCCACGACCGTACTCTCCAGTTTCCCTGGGTCCCGCAGGAGTGCAGTCTGAAAAATAGTGGCCACTAACCACAAATCACACCTGGACTTTTAATGGGGGATACAGGAGCGAATACTAAAGCCAGTAAGCCCCTCGTGTATTTTCCCCCCTCTCCTCAAATGAACCCACTAAATTTTCTGCATCAAACCAGCCATCGTGTTGAACATAGAAAAATAATAATAAAATAATACATGTACCAGTTCCTGTATATGCCTGAATGCCCCATAAGGATACGTTCCCATTTGGGTATAGGGGATTGATCACGGGTCGCAGAGAACACCATCCACTTACACGCAACACAGCCACAGTTCAAGCACAGTAAGGTATCCTTTTGTTGTCACATGGGAAAAAAATGAAACTCAAAATCTGCTGCTGGCCTGAATGGTGTTCACTGTCCCCCAAGGAACTCAACCATGGTGGTGTTCTATTCACCTTCATCCAAAGCCAACAAGCTGTACACTTACCAACCTCATAGCCCCCACCTTGAGGTGGGCAGCAGAATAATCCACCACCTGGCCGAGCGAAGAACAGTAGCCCTGCCCCCTGCCATTGTCCACCCTCAAGCCAAGTCCAAGAAGCCTGGGACAGGTGCATATACCGCCCAGTGCCGATCTTAAGGAAAGAATCGGTCATGATGCAGCTGAAACTATACACCGTGGTAACCAGACAAATCCGTTGATAATTCTCTATGGGAACTGAGTCTCTGCGGTGAAGCTGATACATTTCATCAGTCCTGGACTTAAAAAGAGGCGCTGTTCTTTCTGTATACGCTTAGCCCAAGACCCCACTAGCAAGGGGGCGGTGGCCACACTCATCTGGCGACAAGAGTCTACCCTCAAGAATTCAAGAACGCTCTTCGAGCCTCACGCTACAGGCAAAAGAACTTTGACAGTTATCCAGAAACTCGCGAAAAAAATAAAAAGACAAAATTCCTATTCTTCAATATGTGGACAACTTGCTCATAACCACCACTCATAAAGTTAATGTCCACCAGCCACCAGTGACCTCTTGCACCTTTTTAATGATGGCTGGATACAAAGTCCCTCAAGAGCCAAAGCATAATTATGTCAAAACAATTAAATACCATCGGATTCCAGTTGTCCAGCGGATTCCGACGCCTGAACCCTTACCAGAACGCAAAGCAGCTGTATGCAGTATTCCCTACTCCAACCACCAGGAGGCAAGTGAGAGGCCGTCTTGGGTGCCACAGGGTACTGTTGTATAATGGATCCCCAATTTTGCGCCTGCTAGCAAAAACCATTTGTATATCACATTGTATCAACTAACCAAAGGAAACGGGAAGGGCTCGTTTCGCGGAGGCCCCCAGTGCGCGCGGCCACGCACTTCAGCCGGGGGGGCGCCTGGCGCCGCGCACTGTCCCTCGCGGGCTGGCGTTTGGCGGCGGCGGCTAAAGTGCGGGATTTGAAATATTGGCTCCGGCGTTGGGGTTTTGACACGGCGGGAAGCTCAATCATTGATGAAGGAACGCATGAGGGGGGGAGCGTGTGGAGCGGTGGGCCGTCTTTGCGGCTCTGAGCGTGCGAGGCGGCGGTTTGCTCGTGGGTTTGCTTGACGCTCTGGAGCAGTGTCCTTGACGGTTGTCGGTTGTCTGCGCGTGAGGCGATCGGTCTGCCTAGGTGTGGTTTTTCCCATCGGTGCTGGGGGTCTTGGTTTTCGGCCTGTCGGGAGAACGGTGATTACTCGTGCGCCGTGAGGCAGAGGAGCTTCGTGTCGGGTGAGTGCATCGGGCAGGAGCGCGGCACGAGCGCTGCAGGAGCTGGATATCGGGTTTCGCCATCGGGGACCGGAGTCCTCTGATTCGGCGTGGCAGTGCCATGAGAATTCGCGCTTTCAAGCGGCGAGGAGCTGCAGGGCCTGTTTTTGGGTGATATCGTCGCTCGTCGGTGCAGGCACTGTTGTGGACAATTTTAAAATGTGGGTTCATTTGGCCTGCTACTTGGGTGACTTTCCTCCTGCATATTAAAACACACCCTAATAAAATACATATTAAATTAACGCGTGTCCTCACACTCCACTGGGTAAGGGTGGGTTCCTTGTGGGCAGGGGTGGCAGCTCGGGGTGATGGGATTGGTGGGGGGGGTGGGGGTATGGATGATGGGAGGCCACCCTGGCAAGGGGTGCAGGTAAGTGAGTAATATTGGGGGGGTGGGGGTACAGTAGGGCAAACCTGGCAGGGGTGCAGGGTAAGGGAGGGGAAGCATTGGGTGTGGGTGTCGCAAGGGGATACACCTCGGGCAGGGCCTGTGTCTGCCAGACCAGCAGCGCGGGGGTCCTATTGCATCAGAGGGGGGTGAGCTGTGGTAGGAGTGGGCAGAGGAAGACTCCACAAGGGGTAATTTAGCTACGGGCTGGGTAGTGTCGCATGCTGGTAGGGGTAGACACTGTTCCTGGTGGTGCCGTTACAGCCCTGTGTTTTCCCCAGAGTTGGCAGTAGGGGATAGTGGGGTTGCCAGAGGCCCTCTTGGGCAAAAAGCTTGATGGGAGGGGTGTTGCCATTCCCCACTGCTGCTTGGGTAGTCCCCTACAGCAGTGGTCTTCGGGGTCTGGCTATCCCGCCAGCTTGGGATGGCCGGATGGTGGCTGGGAGAGCTGCAGCGGGGTATTCTTGGAGTTGCTAATTGGCTCCCATTCCACCGGGGGATCATCCTTCGGCTGTGTAGCGTTGGGGTTTATGGGGCGGGCAAGGTTCTTCTCATCTCGGGGGGACGTTGGGGCGGGAATGTGGCAGCCATCCCTGGGCCCCGGCAACGGTGGTTTGCTGTTCGGCCGTTTGTGTGTCCCGTTCTCTCCGCAGGTTCCACCAGGTTGGCTCTTCAGTTGGCGACAGCAGTGACACACCTGGCTCACAACAGCGTGGAGTGGGGGAGTCCAGTGGTGACGGTGGCCATCGGGACGACGATTCGCCTGGTCCAGGCATGGCTGCATGCTCCATTACGCGTGCAGGCGATGCAGTTTCGGGTGACGGCATGCCTCAGTGCTGTGGCATGGTGAGTTACCTTTGGGCTCTCTGTGGGGAGGGGGTGAAGGTGCAGTTTTTTTTTTTAGCGCGGTTCCGGAGGCGGTGGACAAGAAGGACCAAAAAAAAACAAAAAAAAAAGAAAGAACTGTATGCATTCCTGTCGCAGCAGCGTTCGTACGTCTCGATTCGTCTTCTGGGTCCGTCTGTTTTTGCGCATCTTCGTTCGACTTTTTTCTACGTCCGGGGAGAGTGCGAAGGGTCGAGCAGTGCCGGCAGTTGTTACGGCGCAGCCTACGTTGTCAAGCCTTTCTTCGGAGTGTATGTGGAGGGGGTTCCTAGGACGATTTGAGGAAGAAAATTCGGAAAAGGCGTTATATCGATAATCTTCCGGTTGATTGGAGGGCAGGAAAAGGACTGGGGATAGGTCGAAGAAGCGGAAGGAAGGATGAAAAGGCAGGTCGGGTCCGCCGAGTAGCTAGGAATGATGAGTTAATTGGACTAGGGCGTTCCTGCGTCATTGCCTAGCGTCTGGGGGCATCTGCATACGGATCAATATGTGAAGTGCTCTTGGTGCTTATATGGCTCCTCTTCCCATTTTAGAGGCGTCTCAGTCGCATCATGGGTTGGTGCCTGGCTCAACTATTATGAGAACATTCCGTGATTAAAATGGAATGTGAACCGGCTTTTAACTTGGGGAACTCAGGATATAAAACCTCTTATGAAGTTAACCTCATATGGCGGTTCGCACTCTGTGGGGGGTTAGGGGTTGGTGGGAAAAGGGCGTGGGTTATTAGGTAGGGCCGGCGAAGGGCAGGGTCGGTCCCATTTTCGTGCGAGTGGGAATTCCCTCAGGACAGCGTGCAGTCGAGGGTGGTGCCGGAGATTTGTGTTGGCGCTTCAATCAAGTCCTTCGTGCCCCTTTCCCCAGAACCATCTAAAGTTCCGGCATGCCTGTATCTCCCATCTCTCGCAGGAGGGCATTCCGACTCAGTGTGGCAAACGTCTGTGCCGTGGGTCCTGGAGAAGTGGCCACGCTACCAAGGCCGTGAAGGGACCTTGAGGTAGATTAGCCCCGACCTCCATTTCGTTTTGAGGGTTATCTCCGCCCATGGTTACGGCGGTAATCCCTCGGGCAGGGCTGGGAAGGTGTTGTGAAGAGGGGTTTCGTACAGGATTTGCTATTCCAGTGGAGGGAAGGGTGGTGTCGGGTAACGTTCGGAATGCGCCCTTTCAAGTTCGGCTGCATTTCCAGCCTAGGTTGTTTCGGAGTCCGCTTGCCAAGTGGAGCTTCCGCTTGGGATAGTTGGCTGGTCCCTTGTGTGGAAACCCGCCTTTTCCCTGCCCTAGTTTGTGTCCCCTTTGGGGATCATCCCCAAGAAGGAGCCGCCCGGCAAATACAGGTTGATTCATAATTTTTCTCTTTTTCTTTTGGTTCTTCAGATCCCAAAATTTGGACCCCACATTTATTTTCCCCCCGAAGTGAGCGTTAGTAACGTTGCCGTTGTTTTATGCTCCTTTTTTTTGAATATGGGCGGCTGGAGCCCTGGGTACGGGGCAAACCTGTGTAAAAGTTGGGGAAAGCCTATTTTTGGGCTTAAGGTCGATAAAATTAGAGTCCGCTTTTGCTTTTGTTCCCGTGGCACCCTTCACTTTTTCCCAGTTGTTATGTTTTCTGCTTTGAGGGCCATTTCGAGGGTCCTGTGACGAGACTTACCTTTCGTGGGTGTGGAAATGGGATACTGTGGCCATGGTATCCGCACTTTGCCCCTTGGAGACTGTTCAAAGGTGGAGGGTGTTGGGGGCAACTGCGCTTGGCCGCCGTAAAATGACTTATAGAAGTAAATGCAGTCGCTGCTTGCCTCTTTGAATTTTGCCTGTCGGGTGATCCCAATGGGTTGGGTGTTTTTGCTTCGGTTGCTGTGGACACGATAGGGATTTCTAGGCCACATCACCGTATTCGCATATCACGAAGTATGCGGGCTGCTCTGATTGTGTGGGGACACTTTTTTGCAGGACTTTAATGGCTGTACCGTTTTTCGGGATTTAGAGGTTACTAGTGATGGGTCCAATTGTTTACGGAATCCGCAGGAGGTTTGGGTAGGGTGGGTGTGCTTCAGTGTTTCGTTGTGTTGCGGCGCCATGGCCCGGAAGCGTGGCGCGTGGCTGGTCCTTACCCTTGGATGTCACCTTTTTGGAAGTGTTCCCGATACTAGTGGTGCTGACATTATTGCCTGACCGACTTGTCGCAATCACAGCTTGGTGTGAGTGGTGTGATAATGCCCGCGGCTGTGGTTAGTGTGGTTTATCCTTACGCACCGCGCTGTGTGCAGGTTGCTGATCTGATGTCTTCAGGTGGTGTTAAGCGTGTTTGCCGACTCAATGTGGTTTTGAAGCGCTAGGCACATACCTGGCGCTACTAACCGGATTTTCGATCTCTCTCCCTTTTTAAGTGGAAGCTGTTTCGGTGCCTATGCGCCGGCTGCGGACGAGTAATGTTCGCATCGTTACCGTCAGCGCATTGATGGCGTTATTGGTCTGCTGAGAAGATGCATTTGCTGGAAGCCTCGCGTATCAGCTTCTACCTTACGGCGTAACTCGATGGCGGCTGCCGCTGTATTGAGACCTTCCTTGGCATGCCCGTGGATTGGATTATGGACCGGTTTCGGATCACTGTTTAGTCACTATGTCTCTTCGGCCAGGACGGCGGGGTTTTCGTGGTCCGCGGTGTGCGTATGCATCTGGCCGGGTTTTCCTTTTTTTCTCGAGAAGGGCGTGGGGGTGGGGGCATCTCTGGGGGAGGCTTTTTGACGCGCAGTTGGTTACAGGGATTGGGAACGTTCCTCGCCGGCACCGGTTGACGGCAGGCTCCCGATTACCCACGATTTGCTCGTCCGGCTGTGCCGCGGCCTGCCTCATTTATCTACCTCACCCCTTTTGAAGTCGCGCTTTTTTTCGCCGCAGCTCTTTACGTTGGCCTTTTTGGGGGGCGTTTCGTATTGTCGAGCTAGTCCTCGGAGGTCACCGTCAACAAAAATGCAATCGCCTGGTCGGAATTTGCTAAGATCACACATGTTGTTCATACGGGGGTGGGGTGCGGATTTTGTTTGCGCGTTCCAAGCTTGATCCCTCGGGCAAAGGGACTTGGGTGTTTCTGCGGGCCCTGCTCGGAGCGCTCATGGGTGTCCTGTGGCCTCTCTGCGGGATTATTTGCTACTGCAGTCTGGAGGGGTGTCAACTCTTTATCTACATGCGGATGGGCAGGTGCTCACCCGTTTTTCAGTTTAACCGCTGTCTTGCGTTGGGCCCTGCTATGGCTGGGTGCGACCCGTTCAGTTCGCGCCTCACTCCTTTCGGATCGAGAGGCTGGCCACTACTGCTGCTGTAGTAGGCTTAACCCGAGCGAGATATACAGCTGATTGGCAGATGGAAGTTCCAGGCTTGTTCGCACCTATGTGCGGTTATGCTGGGGGTGGGAGAGACTAACTGTTCATTGTTGGTTTTTGCAGATCATGAGTCCAGGATCGGGATTGTCGTAGCTGTTGGGTGATTGGCCATTCCTTTGTTTTAACTGTGCCAGTCGGCGAGCAGCAACACGGCCTGTTGGCCAGAACCTCGGCTTGGCGACTTCCTCGGTTACCCCTATCACATGGCTATCGAGCGCGGCCTTTGGTGGCTACAGCTCTTGCCTTTGCTCTTCGTCACACATGAACGTCTAGCGGGGAACACCCTATATCCTCTTGTTGTCATCTTGTGGGGTCATATCGTATTTGGGTCCTTGTGAGTGGGTAGGGTCAGTGGTGTTATGTCGCCGGGCAGGCTCAGGCGCGACTAGGTCGGTCTAGGTGTTTGCTTATGTTTCCATATTGTGGTTCTTGTTTGTTCTGGATATCATTCAACGGGGCGCTGCTGGGTGGTGGGTTGGCCTGGGGTTGCGGAGGTCGGCGATGGTGGCGAGCGGCGGGGGGGAGGGTTTAACCAGGGACATCAATCGTGGGGGGCAGATTTGGCCGGTTGTGGGGAGCGGGGAGTGTGTCAATTTTCCATCCCTGGGCGGATGTGGCCTGTTCGTGATAATACTGGCGGATGTGGTACATCTGTCCCCGGTTGGGATGGATTTACTCTTAAATGATTGGCCAGAGGCCTTGGTGATAGTCTACGGAACTAGGTCGGAGCTGGTCGCGAGCTTTGCCTTGGGGGGGCGGCTCAGGTGGAGGTATCCTGAGCCGTTGGCGTGATACGCGGAGGTTTCACGGGTCCGGAGCCGCTGTCAATCCTTAGGGCGGGGGTGGGTTACCCCCGACCTTGACAATCCCTCGGGCTTTTGCTAATAATATGGCAACGCCGGAATAGGTAGGGCTAAGAAAATATCCCGAGCTTGTGCCCGTCGGAAGCTGAAACAGCGTCACCTTGCTAATGAATATGATGGCGGTGCGCTAGATCCTCGGGGAAAATGGGTGGGTTAAGATTGTTGGATTTAAGGAATGTGTTTGTTATTGTTACTAGGCTAATAAAATCTGCGACCAGTTTTTTAAGTCCACAGACATGTTTGATGTGATTATGTGCTTAGTTATGAAATAAGGACTGTGGAAAGGGGGTGGTGGGGCGCGGTGTTTGGAAGCGGCTTGTGCGCCTTAAACCCTTTACTGGAAGGCCGCGGAGCCCGTGCGCAGGAAGCGTCCACGCACTTCCCGTGGGGTGGCGCCTGGCGCTCGCCTCCCCGCTCGCTGGCTTTGGCGGCGGCGTCTAAAGTGCGGGATTTGAAATGATTGGCTCCGGCGGGGGTTTTGACAACGCGGGTGCCAATCAGTGATGAAGGAGCGCATGGGAAGAAGGGGGGGGACGCGGTGTAGAGCGTGGCGCGTTTTTGCGGCTCCTTAGTGTGCGCTTCGGACTGTTGCTCCCTCCGTCCCACCCTTCCTTGGTCCTCGGGACCTGTTGTTTGGGGTGTTGCAGCTGGTAGGGGGGTTGGCGGGATCCCGGCGGTTTCCGGGGTCCGGAGCCCGGAGGTCTCCTTAGGGCGAGGGTGGGGTACCACCCGACCTTGACAATCCCTCTGCTTTTGCTAATAATCTGGCGCAGCCGGAAGAGTGATGATAAGAAAATCACCAGAGCTTGTGCCCGGCGGAAGCGGAAACATCGTCACCTTGCTAATGATATGGCTGTTGAGGGCTAGATCCGCGGGGAAAAGGGGGTGGCGGGTTAGGATTTCTCGATTTAAGGAATGTTTGGTTATTGTTAAAAGGCTCATAAAAGCTGCATACCAGTTTACGAGGTCCAAAACAGTGTTTGATGTGATTATTGCATAGGTATGAAATAGGAACTGTGGAAAGGGGGGTTGGGGGCGCGGGGTGGGGAAGCGGCTTGTGCGCCTTACCCGGTTCTGAAAAAGTCTCCATTGGAATGTGGACTTGAATAGGAATGCCGTCTTTTGTCTTTGAAAACCGCTCTGATGTTTTCACCAGGTCGGGGTCTACCCGATGTCCAGAAAACCGTGCAGTCTCTATGTTCATGAGGCGCAAGGAAATGTTCTGGGCGTGTTGACTCAATCTCTTGGACCTTAGTTGAGAAGCTGTTACCGCTATAGCCTTCCTAGTAAGCACACAAACTAAAAGAACAATCACTTTGACGATAGAATCTTCAAGTTACTGTACCACAAGGTCTCTGTTCTAACACAAAAGGAATTTCTAGCTACACTAAAACCAATCTATGAATTGTTCTGTTGTGTGAAAACCCCAGCTACAACCTGCAAGGGTCAAGTACAGCTTTCAATCCTGCTATGTTAGCAGTTAGTCTTGAATTCCCCTGATCATGACTGTTTAGAAATTATGGACACTGTATTCTCAACGCCACCTACCTGATTTGACTGATGTCCCTCTGGAGAACCCTGAACAGACTTTCTTGTTGTGGCTGAAGGCAGTTTTTCATCATCAATGGACATTTGTTGTGCTATATATGCAGTGGTGACGCCCTGATTTGGTAGTTGAGTCCTCAGTCCCTGGCCCCAGAAACTTCACTCCCGAAAGACGAACTGATAGTCCTCACTTAAGCACTAACAATAGAGAAGAGAGCCCTGTCTAATTGTTTGACCCAGATTTCAAGTAAGTCCTTTACAACCTTGCCTGCATATGTGGCCCGCTGTACAAAGAACTGAGGGTGCTTCACCTTCGGACGCAAGTCCATTAAGTCATAGCCCCCAGATATTGATATTAAATAGATACATACTGCCTATAGATCTCATAATTTAGGAAATGTAGAATGCTATGAATCGAACCCTGAAAATCTCAGTTGGCTAACCTTTGCCACGAGGTTTACCTGAAGTTGCCCCCAGGTTTCTTCCATAGCCCTCTAGCCCTTCTTAGGATATACTTAGCCCCATGCTAAGTCTTTAGTAGTTTCCCTTTTTGAGATTCTGTCTGGGCAACCCCTGCCTATTGTATAGGAAATACAAGGAGATATTAGACAGATAGGATCTGAAATTATTAGACATGAACTATTGGTTTGTAAGTTCTGTTTTGCAGGAGTCTATAATACCTGAGTAACAAATCGATTACTCCCATCCCGTTGCTCTGCAACCCTTTCATCCTTTCAAGCCTGGAGTCTCGTGGTGGATCAAAGAGTGGAGAAAGATACTGTTAGCCCCTGCATTGGAGGGGACCCTATGTCGTCGTCCTGTCAACTCCAACTTCAGTAAAAGTCGCAGAATTTGACCCTTGGACCCATCATAATCCGTGAAGCCAGCATCTGCTCTTGCCCTGATCAGCTGGGACTACTGTATAGCATCCTGGAGACTCCATTGCAAACCTCACCCTACACCAACAACGCACGGACCTAAAGACTTATTGGTCCCTCAGAAACTGCACTATATCAAGCCTGTTTTGTTTATCTGAAGGTAAGCCTCGCATCTGAACAAAACCTGCCAATCATCAGAAATAGACTGTGTTGTGTTAAGAAATTGAATCTTCTAAGAGACTGTGTTTTAATACTCTGAAAAGACTGTTTTGATCTCCTAAAGGGTGAACTGCGCTAAGGAAGCAATAATATCCTAATAGACTATGCTATTATATTTTAAAGAATTGAGACATCCCAGAGGGCAGTGCTACTTTGGAATCTCCGTCCCTAACTCCTGCCAAAAAGCTGGTAGGTCTACGTACGGCAGAAGCTTGAGGGCTACAATCAACCCTACATCTGTTATCTGTTGTGGAAGTCGACAGTTCTCCACCAATTGTACCAGAGACTATGCCCATTATGAATTATTGTTATTGCTTTATTTTGGCAGCAGCCTTGGAGTGCTTTGAAATGACTTTTGCCTTATCTCCCTGGGCAGCCGGTATAAGTACAACATGAACTGGACCGAAGGTCACATCAGACCTTGTTTTATCATTCTTCCTATAACTTGCAATTGGTATACACTCTCCAATCCAAAAGTTGGTCTAGGTCTTGACTTTCTACAAGGCTCTGCAAGCCACCGTTGCAATTCCTCATACCACCCCTAGAACTTGTTCCTTGAACTACTGAGCAATAGCATCTATCCTCCACACTTCTGACTGTTTTCTATTGTGGAGGAACTAAGATGGGAGATCAGTGGCCCTTGAGACGCAAGAACTGACATATTACTATCCTATACAATCAGACTGATTTACAATAATACTACTTAGTGAGTGGGTATTGGCCCACCCCATTGTTGGAACAGTTTGTGTTTTTGTGTGAAACGACCAAAATCTACTACGCAGGATGGACAGCTGGTCTGTCTCAATCAGACGCTTTACGACAGCACACAAAAGATGCAACTGCACCTTCTAATCCTTTAGTTTCTTTTTCGCCCCTCGTGCAAATCTATGGACTTTGACTATACTACTGCATGTTGCTCCTCTTGTTTTCTTGCCATTTTGATGCAAATGATTACTTCAGTGATTAATAACAATGTAGAGCGTAAGTACAGCTACAAAGATGCTAGCTATGTGAACTTACTACCCTAATCCCACAGAGTGATACCTTTACCTAGTAATTATGTGATTTTGATTCTCACACCTTATTAGTTACCATGCTTGTGAGAATAATCAAAGGGGGGAATGTTGGTAGGCGACGCCTTATTATCCATGCTAATTGAACTAAGCATCACAGGCACTGAGCAGCTTGACCTGTACCTGACGCCTTTATTTAGGCCCAGAGGAATGAAAACCCCCCTGAATGATGACACCATCGAATTGACACTTAACTCAGTTTTTACCCTGAACATAGCGAAGCAGAAACTAACCTTAGAAATATAGAGAAAAAACCAGTTTAATTGGTACTGATAAGGTGTGCGATGCTTCTATGGAATTAATTAACTCTGCAAAAGTCACTGTTCCGGTGTCCTGCTTCCCGATATAGTTTTAACAATCTAAGCGAACCCTTGGAGGAGAGATGTAACAATCTTAAAGACACTGACCATTGTCATTGGGCGCAGAAGGTGGGCAACCCATGTGGCTTAGCCCAGACCAGATTCCCCGATTGGGTAGCCATACTCAGTACCTCGGGGGACCAATAGAATGGGTGAGAGGGGTACTGGGACCAATGAAAAGTTTGCCCTATGCTTAGAATGGACAAGAAAGCGTTATAAAATTTGTTGTTTTTACTAGAAGGCCTTGCTCAGACTCACATTTGAAATTGCATTATTAGTCTTGAGCCATGTGCACATTAAAACTGGCATTGGACTCTTGAAAAGACTCCTGGATTTATTTATTGCATGCTTATCTGCTACTACATATGTGACACTGTACGGGATCTTGGTTGGTGTGGGGTGTTGGTTATGGTGTTAATTATGGTGTTCATTGCTGACTGTTGTTGTAGTATTAATCTCAATGTGATTTTTTGAAGTTTTTTCAGTTTATAAACAATAAAGGCAAATAAAATATATATCAGCAGGACCATATGGGAAGGATCAGGGGATACGTGATGGCTTTTGTGCCAGGCCACCATAAACCGAGTGAGTCTGGATGTTGGAGGTACCCCTATCGTGATCTTCACTTGTGAAAGCAACTGCCAATTGCATGGTAGGGATTTTTCTAACATACAGGGCTATTTTCCTTACAAAACTGTACCATAAAAGCTGCAGAAATTGCAGTTAGAATAGAAGCCATATAGGTTAACTCTGCTGTAAATGGGTTTTTTTTGGTCATGTATGAAATACATGTGTAATGATGGAATCCCCTCATGCTTCACCCCAACCCAACTTGAACAGACATAGTTGTATACCAGTTTTCCACTCCTTATCATTCTGCAACATACTTGAATCCCGTCGCGAAGCGCATACGCGAAATTTTATAAGGTGGCATGCGCATATACTATCATATTGTGCATGAAAATTTTTTTATAAAAATATAGATTGCATATATAGATTCAAGGGCACCAGCACACATGTTCAGCTAATCGTGGTGCTGGTATTTTATATATGACAAATACCCAAACTATATTAAACCAGTTAGAATTGGTGTTACTAGGTAGGAAATGTCACTATAGTTGAATAAATGGAAACACCTCATTTTAAAAGAGGCATCAAACCAGCATGAGGAAAACACTCATCTAGCTTTTACCACCATTTATGCTTATCTTCATCACTTATCTCTGCAGACTTCTGTCTTTCTATATATTTATTTGTAATGTAGACACAGTCCCATTATAACCTTCATTGTCATAACACAGTACTGCTGTTGTTAGACTCAAAATGATTCCAACCAAGGCCAAACTACACTGTTCTGACTTAAAAGCTTTTAAATTTAACTCTTAAGAAATGTCCATTCATAAACATTTAATAAACTGTGCTGTCATATTGATATAAAATGCATGGACAAGTGGGCAGTTACAGTGACCCAGCAACATAGATATCAAGGGGCGAAACGCATGCCTACACATCTGTCTGTGTTCAACATTGCGAAACTGAAGTACTCCTCCTGGCAAAAAGGACGTGATCTTCCTCAACTAGATGTAGAGTGGCCACCAGAGGCAGCTTTTTCCTACTCTCTGGACAAGGAACCTCAGAAGGATGAGCGAAGGGCGAGGATTGCCTCCACAGGAGCTTAATGACCAGGCATCATCTGCCTGAGAAGGAATAGACTACAAACAATGTTCACACAGCTGCACACAGCCACAGCAGGGTAGGAGAGGGTGCAGGTTGGTAGTAAGGCTAATGGTACGGAATAGGGCCTTGGGAGGCAGTGCTCGTAAGTGCATGCCTAAACTACAGTGCATCCGGCCATGCAGCAGGCAGGTGCCCACATTTCTACCAGTAATTGCTCTATATTAACTATACTGGTTCCATGCTATCTTGTGTAAAGTTTAAAGAGAGAACAGCTACTACTCATAAATAAGGATCAAAGCACAACAAAAAAAACACTTGCTTGTTTTTTTGTTTTACAAAACTTTTAATCTTTGTACATCAAAAAACCTTCCAAAGGCCACCATAAAACAGGTGTCCTAGAATTACATGTCTTATATCAAAAAGACATTTTTTACTAGTTCAGGAAGAGCAGCAGCAAACCACCTGGTGCTATACTGGGCCTCTGCTACCACAATACACTCATATCAAAAAATATAGAAGCACTGCTACGAAACAATTCTGAAGGAGGTTAACAGCACAGCCAGTATAGCAATAACAACATAGACAGTGAAGACATCTTAGGCACGTCGTTTGGCCTAGGTAAAAAGAAACCAAACTGTTAAAAAGGCAGTTCATACCAGAGAGGGAGCCATGTAACCAGACCTCCCTTAGTGCACCAGGATCACCATGTCCTAGGTCCTGTAGACGAGGCCACCATTTCTAGGGGTCAGACAGTAGATACTTTCAAGTGACCAGGTTAATAATATCTTCACTTCCCTGCGGAGGGACCACACTTTGCATTTTAGAGAAGCTAGCCCTTACAATACATAGTACCTTGTTAAGAGAAAATACAAGAGCGAGGAACACACCTTTACTAATAAAGGGGCATGTTTACTAAAGTGCACTAAGATCTGGCATGTTAGCGCATGTTAAGTGCTGAAAATTAGAGGGGGAGATGTGACAGACCTATGCTAACCATTGAGGGTGTGCCTGGCACACGCTCTATGCAGTTACTGCAGTGAGAAATATCTTACTATGCTAAACCAGAACTTGCAGTTAATGAAGGTACACTTAATGCCACTGCTGCTACTACTACTACTACAGAACATTTGTATAGTTCTACAAGACGTACGCAGCACTGCATGGAACATGTAAAAGACACTAGCTGTAGACATGGGATACATCTAGAGGGAATGGTAAGGAAACACAAAGGAAACCAGGTGAGTCAAGATCCCAAAGCAGCAGTGAAGAGGTGAGTTTTCAGCCTGGATTTGAAAAGGGCCAGAGAAGGCACCTGACGTACAGAATCAGGTAGTTTGTTCAAGGCATAAGGAACAGCAAGGTGAAAGGAGCAAAGTCTGGAATTAGCAATAAAGAGAAGGGCACAGAGAAAAGCGATTTACCAGAACAGCGGAGTTCCCGAGGAGTGTAGGGAGAGATAAGAGTGAGGAGCTGCAGAGTGAATGCACTTATAGGTCAGCAGGAAAAGTTTGAACTGGATGCAAAAATGGATAAGGAGCCAATGAAGTGACTTGAGGAATAATATGAGCATGACGAGGCTGCAGAAGAGCATGACGAGGCTAGCGTGCAGTAGTGTGTTGAACAAATTGAAGGGGAGAGAGATGATTCAGAGGGAGACCAGCAAGGAGTAGGTTACATTAGCCTAGACAGGAAGGACTAAAGAGTGTATAAGTGTCTTAGTAATGTGTTCAGAAAAGAATGGGCACATTTTAATGCTGTTATAGAGAAAGAAACAGCAGGTTTTAGCTGTCAGTTGGTTGGGAGTCAGACGGCCCCAAGGTTGTGAGCTGAGGAAATAGAGAGGTATCCACACAGACTGAGAAAGGAGGAGGGGGGAGAAGGGTTTAGGGGGAAAAATGAGCAGTTAGCTTTGGCCATGTTCAATTCAAGAAGTGGTGAGACATCTAAGCAGCAATGTCAGAAAGGCATGCAGAGATCCTGGACTGGATTGCCAGAAAGATTTTAGGTGCAGAGAGGTAGATCTTGGAGTCATCAGCATAAAGATGGTTCTGAAAGTCATGGGAAGAGATGACTACATGAAGAGATTGGATATATAGAGAGAAAAGGAGTGGACCCAAGACAGATTTTTGGGTACTCCAACTGAGAGCAGGATGGCAATAGAGGAGGATCCGCCAGAACACTGAAAGAGTAATGGGAAAGATAAGAAGAAAACCAGGATAGCACAGAGACCTTAAAACCAAGTGAGGACAAGGTATCAAGGAGAAGGTCATGGTCAACAGTAAAAAAGCAGAAGAGAGGTTAAAAAGGATGAGGATTGAGTAAAGACCCTTGGTTTTTGCCAGGAACAGGTCACTGGAGACTGCCTTTTCCTACAATAGCTCCCACCTTAGAGGGGTTTCCTATAACCCTTAAATTCTTTTTTAAATACTTAGGGATACTTTTGGACTCTGAGCTTTTATTTTCTTCTCAGATAGGACAGGTAGTGATATCTTCCTATCTTGCCCTTCATAGATTCAGAGATTCAAGGCTATTCAATACTTTTTAGATCTTCAGGCATCTTCTGAGTACTGTGAATTCCCACCTCAACTATTGTAACATCATTTACTCTTGACTGCCAACATATTGTGGTGGCGAGACTGTAGTAGAGCCTGAGAAAATGGTGAAAAAACAGTCATTTTCCTCTGAGCAAGGACATAGTTTAGGGAGTTTTAGGGTTAAAACTCCAGCTAAAGAAAAAACTGCAGTTACAGAGCTGTTGATAGCGAGCCACGCCCCAGATCCAAGGTAACCAGGGGAGGTGACGAGGATTACCCAGGGGTGGAGCTTGAGGCTATAGGGCATTCACACTCATATAAGCTCAGGGAACGAAGGAAGGGAGAACACAGAGAACACGGGAGAGAACAGGAGGGAAGGAGTGATCACCAGGGAAGGTGTATCCAAGAGAGGAGACTCTTGCAAGGAAGCAGGAAGTAAGGAAACCAGGAGGAACCCTGTGAGAGGAAGGTGTTCCAGCAGCTGTCTCAGGAGGAATCCCTATTGCACGCAGCATTCAGGAAGCTCTAGTTCTGAAGGTAGTTCAGCTTGTAGGAGAATTACAGCTGGCTTGGAGGACGGGAGAGTTTGCCCTGTGGAAAATGCTGGTTATGAGCAACGTACGGGAGTGTCCTTAGGAGAGCCAGTAAGAAGTGTGTCCTCTTCAGCAAAGTCTGGGAAGAGACTGGGTGCTAGAAGAAAGGTGAGCACATTGGAAACCTTACAAAGTTTGATAAAGGATAAGGATCTCCTCAAGCCTTCCAGTGTCCCTCAGCGTAGAGAGGAATCCCAGTGGGGAAAGGTTTTAAAGTTGTTACAGAAACTAAAACCTGCAGTTCCAGATGCTGAGTCCAGCCAGGTGGCAATTGACTTAGATGAGAGCATGCAGATAGATGAATGTGCTTCAGATAATGTTTCCTCAGTTTCGGAAATGGACTGCTCATTCTGTGTGTGCCAGAAGTGAGAAAGCTCTAAGGTTTTAAAGTTATAGAAAACCCAAGAAACTTATCTAAGTGCTTAACCTGCTGGAGAATTATGCAAATGAAGTGCTAACATTCTTGTGCTAGCCAGGAAGATTCAAAGGACTGATTTGAATGCTTGCAGCCTGGAAGCAAATGTTTAGCAGCTTGAAGGAAAAGAAGCAAATGTTTAGCAACTTGTAGAAAAGAAGTGAAGTGCTGTACAGAGCTCAGCTGAAGTAGAGGTTTGTGCTGAACCAAGCCAGGAACCTAAAGCTAAAATCTTTAATGAAGGAAAAGATTTACTGCTGTGTTAAACAAGCTGAGAAACAGTGCTGCTGTGTTTGCTATAACAGTTTGCTATGAAGTTTTTGTTTCCTTTTTCAACGGAGAAGCATCCAATTTATGTTGTTGTAATTGTGAACTACTGAAAAGAAAAGTTCATTGGCTAAGAAGAAAAAAATAATAAATTTCCTGTTTGCCTTGAAAACCCCGGCCATTCTTTATTACACAACTACACTACCCAGCAGCCTTGGCTCTGGGAATCCAATTAACAGAAAAGGGACATTAAGAGATACGCCCACTACTCCTAGGCAACCGCCTAGCCAGTAGGAGGCACGACACTATAACAGTTTGCTATGAAGTTTTTGTTTCCTTTTTCAACGGAGAAGCATCCAATTTATGTTGTTGCAATTGTGAACTGCTGAAAAGAAAAGTTCATTGGCTAAGAAGAAAAAAATAATAAATTTCCTGTTTGCCTTGAAAACCCCAGCCATTCTTTATTACACAACTACACTACCCAGCAGCCTTGGCTCTGGGAATCCAATTAACAGAAAAGGGACATTAAGAGGTACGCCCACTACTCCTAGGCAACTGCCTAGCCAGTAGGAGGCGCGACAATATGAGATTAAACATTTTCAGACTATTCAAAATGCAGCACTGTGTATTCTTTCTCGGGCTTTAAAATATGACCACATCACCGCTTTATTGATTCAACACCATTGGCTTTCAATCTAATATTGTATCTATCATAAAATGCTCTATGAAGCAGCTCTCTACTACTTTTCATCACTTATCACTCTGTATGCCCCAGCTCATTCATTCCGTTCAGTACGTGGCAATCAACTATGTATTCCATCACCTTCAAGAACCAGGCTTTAGACTACACACCAATCTGCATTTTTTTTGTTGCCCCTATTGTCTGCTGCCACATTTACATCTTGAGCCAACCTTTTAAGGTTGCTCTCAAGACTTACCTTTTTGAACAGGCTTTTGGGGTCTCAAGATGCCTCTATGCCATATGCAGTACTATTTCTTCGGTCCTCCTTCCCCCCTCTCATTAGTTCTCAGTAATATTTATTCTTTTACTCTTTCTTTTATATTTAATGAAGTTCCTTTCCTTTATTTTGATGCTGTTCCATGGATAAAGGCAGTATAGAAAATTCAATAAACCATATGTGCCCTTTGGGTACTACTCACTGGGAGTGTGACTGGTATGTCAGTGTACAGCTATTATCCAAGGACAAGATGATACACATTGGCAGTCTGTGGTCTGCATGGGTCCTTGTGCATGTCTATATGGCCATGCACTGCACCTAATATACTAAATAGCTCAAATATGCCCAGTGTGTCACTGTGTGCACTTAGTAAATATCCTTGTCAGTCTCTCGTACATCTCCCCTCACATCTCTAGGTGGTAGGCGGCAATCTCTATATGGGTATCAGTGCCCTGTGACTGTGCATCCTTATCATCTCAGAGATTATCTCTTCTCTAAAATACAATGAAATCTGGCCTCCTCTGCCTCATGGCCACCAATTGTTCTTTGGGCCCTCAATGGAGCATCTCACACAAAAGCCACTATGGGAAAGAGATAGTGTAAAGTCACATGGTATCCCATTTGTATTACTTTAGCCCCTTATACCTGTTAACCTCAGTACACCTGTCCCTAGATTTGTCTATCTATAACTGTTGCCTCCCCATGTGAGACCTAGGGTTGCCAACCGGCCGGTTTCTAGCTGGCCTGGCCGGTTTTTCCATGGCCAGGCCGGCTGCCGGCACAGATGTAAAACCGGCCATTGAAAAGCCGGTTTTTTGCTCTGGCCGCAAGATTGGGAGCGGCCAGAGCAAAAAACCGGCTTTTGTCCCGAAGTCCGTGGTGCGAACGCGATTCCCTATAGCAGTGCAGCCGCTGCTTCTGCTTTGTACAGAGCAGCGGCTGCAATACACTTACATTGAAAACTAAAGATAAACTGTGTGAGGAGCCCTCCGGTCATCGCAGAGCCCGAGGAAGTGATGTCATGGGGGCGGGCTCCTCACAGGTTGTCTTCAAATTAACTTTAGCTGCAATAAAGTTAATTTGAAAAGGAAAGACAACCTGTGAGGAGCCCGCCCCATGACATCACTTCCTCGGGCTCTGCGATGACCGGAGGGCTCCTCACAGTTTATCTTTACTTTTCAATGTAAGTGTATTGCAGCCGCTGCTCTGTACAAAGCAGAAGCAGCGGCTTGGGCAGGGGGTGTGTGTGAGTGAACCAGCAAGGGGAGGGGGGTGGGTGGTGTGAGTGAACCAGCAAGGGGGGGGGGTGTGAGTGAACCAGCAAGGGGGGGGGGTGGTGTGAGTGAACCAGCAGGGGAGGGGGGTGGGTGGTGGTGTGAGTGAACCAGCAAGGGGGGGGGGGGTGTGAGTGAACCAGCAGGGAGGGGGGTGATGGTGTGAGTGAACCAGTAGGGGAGGGGGGTGGTGTGAGTGAACCAGCATTGGAGGGGGGGGTGGTGTGAGTGACCCAGCAGGAGGGGTGAGTAAGTGACAGGGTGGTGGGTGATTGAACCAGCAGTGGAGGGGGGTGGTGTGAGTGAACCAGCAGTGGGGGGGGGGGGGTGAGTGAACCAGCAGTGGAGGGGGGTGTGAGTGAACCAGCAGTGGAGGGGGGTTGGTGTGAGTGAACCAGCAGGGGAGGGGTGAGTGAGTGACAGGGAGGTGGGTGAGTGAACCAGCAGGGAGGGGAGGGGAGGGGAGGGGTGGTGTGAGTGAATCAGCAGGGGAGGGGGGGAGAGTGAGTGAACCAGCACTGAGGGGATGGGGGGTGTGTGAACCAGCACTGAGGGAGGGTGTGAGTGAATCCTCGGTAATTTTTGTGGGTGGGACTGGGGGCGGGGCCGGGGTGGAGCGTGGCGAGCCACAGGTGGCGGGTTGTTCTCGGTGAAAAAGTTGGCAACCCGAGTGAGACCACCACTGCATGTTACAGACGATATTATAGTCACAACATAATCAAAGTCATATGCCACCCGGATTCATTCTTCTAACTCTGGATATATGGCTGTTCCCTGCAACCACTCAGCAAGAAGCCCTTGTCAAGCATGGAATAATCTGCAAAAGCATTGTCAAACTTCCAATTGCACAGGCCCTTGGGACATTGTACCCCACGTGGTTGATGAATATAGCACTCCAACCCAAAAGTGACATTGCAGAAGTACAGATCAGAAAGAACATTCTTTTTTTGCTTGTGATCCACACATAAGCTAGTTCCAGCAGCATTACACTCTCACAGAGTTTCTGCATATCCTCGCAAATCACTGTATCCTATCACTGATTGCATCACCTGCTTGGGCTTATAAATTCCTGTTTGTGTGAAGGAGAACTTTAAGAAAACTAGTGCTGCAAGATGAAGTGCCCAGAGGCGTGTTGAGAGGGGAGCTAGGGGGATTGTGTCTCACAATGCTGAAGGGATGCACATTTTGGCTCATGAATTATGTGATTCCTTTATTATTTTGCCAAGTGAATTGTTGTTGTTACCTGTTAACAAGTGGCCATTGAGTCGATGTTGACTTATGGTGACCCTCTGGATAGTTGTCATCAAAGTTGTGTTTTGGGGGTTTTCAGTCAGTGTGGCTCATTGTTTGACATCGAGTGTGGCACTCATAGCTGCTGTTATTATATCAATGCCATCTTATTGACCAACCTTTCCTCTTTTTGTCATTGAACCTTCTCCCTTGCCAGGCATGATATTTTTCACTAATGAGTCCTCTATCTTCCGCATGATTTGGTGTCCAAAGTACTAAAAGTTCGAAGTTCTTATCATCTTAGCTTCTAAAGATAAGCTTAGGTTTGATCTCCTCTAGTACTGATTGGTTTTGTGTCTTTCGGGCAGTCCATGGTATACACCGTATTAGTCACCAGCACCATAATTCAAAGGCATACATTTTCTTCCTGTCTATCTTTTTCACTGTCTAAAGTTCATATCCATATGGATGTTATTGCAAAAACAACCTGGGCCGGCTCCATTTGAAACAAGTCCAAATCTTTGTATGTCAAAGAGACATCTCTGCTTCTTGAAGAATTCTTGTCTATGTACTTTCGATAGCCATGTCTGCCACAAAGCAATGCGTCATCAGATTTCTTGACTGCTTGTCCTTTACTTTGATTGTTTGATCGCAAGTAGTTTAAAAGTTGTCCACTATTTCAATTCTTCTCTCTCCATCAACGATGCACTTCTTGATTTTGCCAGGGGGGGTTTTTGGTCAGGATCGTTGTCTCCTTTTAACATTAAGGTTGCAGACCCATTTTAACAGGAACTATGTTCCTTGATCTCTGAGAAGCAAATGGTTGTAGATTGTCATTCACTTTCCCACATTAATGTGGTTGATCATGACAGCCCATAGCAAAGGTTGTTGATGAGAGTCTTCCACCAATCCTTCCACACCTCGGTTGGTCTTCATAATAGACAGTCCCGTGTTTCGTCCTGATGATTTGTTCTGCATATAAATTAAACAGGGCATATGCATCCTTGTCGTACACCTGTGCTGATTTTAAAACATTCTGTTTCTCTTATGTTCCATTCGAACTGTTGCTTTCTGATCAATGTTACGATTGTGCAACAGAACGGTGCAGTGTTCTGTATACCCATAACTTCTTAATGTGGCCCAGAGTTTCTCATGGATTAAACCTCCCAAAAGCCTTGCTGTAGTTGATAAAACACATATAGATATCCTTTTGGTATTCTTTTGTCTTTTCAAGGATCCATCTCATATCTAACGATGATGTCTCTCGTTTCTTCTTTCTTCTTCTCAGCCCTTTCCTGAAGATCTGCTTGCCCCTTCCAGCAGTTCTCATTTACAGCAATGGTTGTAGTCTCTGCTTATCCTCTTGAGTAGAATCTTGCTGGCATTGTGGGATCAGTTGGATCACCTTTATTTATTATTGGTATAAACACCGATCTTTTGTAGCCAGTTGGCCATGATGTTGTCTTCCGTAGCAATTTCCTGGCAGCGTCTTTGTAAGTATGGTTAACAGCTGAATCAGATGGCTGTAATACTTCTAATGGGAATGCCATTAATGCCATGTGCTTTGTTCTTTGATAATGTCTTTCAATGCTGCTTCAATTTCTTCTTTCCATCACTAATGGCTCCTGATCATAAGGTACCGGTGTGAAACAGCTGTTGGTCCACTTGGTTTTATTGTATAATAACTCTGTATATTCCCTTCTAACCTTTTGTCCTTGATCTTCGAGTACCATTCAACAATGTTTCCTTGAGCATCTTGTAACATTCCAGTTTGAGGATGAATTTTTTTATTTAACTCCTCATAGCTTTAGGAAAGCCAATCTTGGTCTTTCCTCTAATTCTTGCCTGCGTCATTGTAGTACTTCTTCTTTGTCTTGTCTTGCTACTTACTCTGTTGAGTTCCTTTTGATTGCCTCTCTTTCTCCTCTGGCTTTTAGTTTCTCTGTGTTTCTGGGCACTTTTCAGAGTTTCTTTTCAGCTCTTTTTGTTTGGCGTGTTGGGGGGCCGTTTTGCTTTTTGTGTCCACCTTTTGTAGAGAGTTCTCACTTTCTGTCCAACACAACCTTCTTGATGTCATCCCATAAGAACTCTTCTGGAGCACTGCTAATTTCTATCTAAACAAGCAGCAATAAATAGATTTTTCAGTCTGGTCTGTTAAATTCCGATGGTATATTTTCCCCCCTCACGGTCATATTTTGCTATATTCATGAGTGGCTTGATATTTTTAAACTTTAACTTGAGTTTGGCATAACTAGTATTTTTGGTGATCGTGTTACCACAGTCATCTCCAAGTTTTATCTTTGTTGATATTTATAGTGCTTTTTTCCATCGTTATCTTTTTATACGAGATGTAAGTATCCAATTAGATTTTTATACATCCTGCTGCTAACCACATTAATTGCTTTGAATATCCTTATCATATGTATCCATATGATTTTTTGGAAACACAGACGGCCCCCAAAATGTGCACAGTCACACCTGCCAGCCTCATAGACGACCCTGCTAAAAAAATCATGGTCAGAGATTTTCTATCCTATGCTGAACGCAAGCTATGTTTACATGTGTCGAGGGAACAACAAGGCTCATTACTGCTGCTGGATTTGTTTCTTTGAGCCGAGGAGGCCCCGGCAGTTACTGCTGTAGCCGTTGGCATTGGGGGTGGACAGCTCCTGTATTATGTCAGTTGCATGAGGCCCCCTATGAGGAATTTGTCTCTGGCTCCTAGCCGCTTGGGTCGTGGCCCAAATGGACATGCCTTAAGGTCCAGGTCTGCCCCGTTTGCGCCCCTTCGGTGCATTAATGGAGCATTGATGGATGTCGCCCGAGCGACTCCCTGGAAGACAGTCACGTGTGTTGTGCTGTTTGTTGTTGAGGTGTTTTCAGTTACAATATGGGGAAACATAAGGAAAACCTTCCCCTCTAAATACATGCCTGGCATTTTTTCAGTGAGAGAGGGTAGTTGGGCCTATAGACAGGCACTTTTTGTCCTCACGCGTTGACACAGGAGTTGGGCTGAATGCTCCTCTCTCAGTACGAATGGAACATACCCCTCCACTGCCCTTCAAACCCATTTTGTCCTTCCACGGTTATAACTAGATCTTTCTGACCTGGTTTAGCATACCCCAGGCTCTTGTTCCTCTTCTGAAGACTGTTAGTTACCTACAGGGATACAGATTACTGGAGGACCCTTCACAGGATTATTACGTAAAGGAACATCTTGGTTTAGCAATTTCTAATATGGATCAGAAATTAATCTGTGACCTGTTTTCTATCTTCTCTGCACTTGTGTGAATTCACTCAGGAGAGCGGTTAGTTCCTTTTTCAGGCTATGGATGAGATAAAGGGTGTTGAATGGTTAGTGGGAGTTGGTTTTCTTAATTAGAGGTTCACGTGCAAAATTTGCAGCAGTCTAATGTTTCCTTTATAAAAGATTCATTGCCTATAGATCCGTAAATTAGGAAGCCCAGGAGAAATTTCTTGTGGGCTAACCTACTTTTTAAGATTTCTAAATTTTCCTGTTACCGAAAAAACCCGCCCCTTAGTGGGTTTATTCCTGTCCACACGAATAGTCGGGGGATGGATGTCCCAACAGAACGCCCATACCCCACTATTCAATACCTTCCCCGCCATGTCTCAACTTCCCTGCCAGCTGTGTGTGGAAGTTAGACAGGGGAGGGGAAGATGTGGGCCCTCGGGGCGGAGTCTGGGTGGGCAGTGGGTGGGTCACCAGCCTTTGTGACATACATGGGCCAATTCTAAATGTTGACCCTGTATTGTCCAGGGCCAGCAACTTGTGGGGGAAGTTATTCCACCTCTGAGATGGAATAACCTTCCCTGGATGTTTTTTTTTTCGGGACCCCGGGGCAACAGATGGGGCATGAAGGGGCCCAAGGACATTCCTCGCAGTCCCCCCTGGCCCTTAGGAGGCCAAATTGGGGGTCAGGCTGTGGGGAAATCACCTTTTTAAATGCAGCTGTGGTGCCAGGCAACCGGATGCCATGGCGCCGGTGGCTCCATTTAAAAGCCCTAAGTTAGTCGGGCAGTGTCCTGTACGTGCAGGCTGGTCTGAAATCGCAATCCCGGCCTGCATGTACGGAACTCTGAGTTGCTATGTCTGATCCCGCGGTGCTAGATGTTCCCCATGGGTATCAGAATCTGCGACCAACCTCTTTATGTCTAGTTCACAACCGGACGCACAGAGGGGATGTACATCCCGTGCATGGAATGAGCCTATTACTGTCCCCTCCATGAGGTTCTGGCTGGAAAAATATGTTTAAAGTGCTTCCAGATATTGAATGTAATTTCCTATAACTCAGAGATGTTTCTATTTACAAATTAAACTTCGAGTGGAGGATCAAATCGGTAGCGGGATTGAGTTTTAACTCCATGTGTGAGTCAGGATCTAAATTTCTGGAGGACTTGTCGGATTTTTATATCTCAAAACTAGCTAACCCTATTAAGTTTGATGTTCATTCGTGGTTAGATAAAACCAAGGTTTTGGAAGTCTTTATTTTCAATACAAAACTTCTTTATTCTGTGGGATGAAGCTGAACATTTTTTCCCATAATAGTATCCCATGGCTATGCCCACTTGCGCGCAGGAAACAATTTCTAAGCTTTAAAAACCAAGGGTACTGGAGATCGGAGGTGTCCTTTTTTTATGTTTCCCCCCTGCAAGTTCATTGTCACTTTTGGCAGGAGAATACGTTTTCTTGATTCTATTTATTGGAAAGTTTTTTTGTGTTTGATAAGAGAGAATGTGGAGGGAGGAGTGGGCCCTAGTGAGTTGGGGCAAGGTACTTATCAGTCCAGAAGGTCAGGGGTTCACATCCACTAGAGGAACAGCAACCCTTGGGCCAGAAGTACTTGGGTTTCTAGTCCGCACAGGTGCTCCCTTGTGGTCTTGGGACCCAGCCAGCTTAACCCTCCATAGCCCATGTTTCCCTGGTAAATAGTTTATTCTCCAAGTTATAATTGCCCTGTTGCAATGTAATTTCAGTTTGGTCAATGTAACCACACTGATGCAGAATAGTGTTGTATATTAATAGAATTGTAAATAAATAAGTAAGTTAGGGGGTCCCCTCTAGATATGTATATATCCAGGCAATGCACATGGGGCTTTCTTCCTCATGCCCTTATTGGCCTTGTCTGGTATGATGTTTCTTTTCTTTTTTGCATTGATTTATTCCCAGGATGGGGGCCTTATACATGTTGACTTTATATTAGGATATCAGTTTATGATTCCCTCTCTGGTATGCTTGTATGCCTTACATCATGTACTTTGGGGGCCCCCATTGGTTTTGACACTTGTTTTATGTATTTTTTGTAAATCTTAATAAATTGTTGATACATTTGGAGATATGCCCAATCACGTGGGTTGTTGCTAGTGTTCCCCGGCCGTTTTTCATTTTCACCAGTAAATATTTAGGGGATATTAGAGCACTTTCTTCTCTATGCCACTGTGGTTATTTTTGCCATGGCATCCGCACAAGAGCTTTACCTGATGCACCTAGAGCAGGCCCCCCATAAATTTGGAACCGTGGCTAGGGACATGCAGAGCATTTCCATAGTCTTGGCAATTCCCAGACATGTCCTATACCATTCATGACCTTTGGCTGTCAAAAACACGTTAGCTCCACCTTATCCTGGTGGAAGATTGGATGTGATTGCATGTATTTAAAAAGAAATTTCCCTGATGATTCTAACGTCATTTAATTGATTTTAGGCACTTGCTAATCCACCCACTCCATTTTTCATATACTAAATGGTTGTCTGGCAGCTAACTGATGAGTCAGGCCCATTTTTTGAGCTTTTTTTTTGGCTGGTGTTTTTGAACTATAGCCACCTTTCTGAATATCGGCCCCTATGTTTAAGTTTATGTTATGTTTATTAAGAACTTTCTATACTGTCTTTCTCCAAAATGCTACAGAGCAGTCACAATTATAAAAATAAATTAAAAACAGAAACGAATGCCAATAAAATATAGGATAGGATAGGAAAGCAAAAAAAAAAAAAAGAACAGAAACATAGGAACTTAAGGTACAGTAGACAGTACAAAGCAAAGACACACTAAAAAAAACAATAGCTACAGGAAGTCCAATATCATGTTCAAACAGATCCAGCCAGGAATGCTTGCTCAAAATAATAGGTTTCAAACGGATCTTAAATTTTTTATAACAAGATTCCGTTCAGATTTGAATAGGCAGAGAGTTCCAAAGCAAGGGGGCCAAAACGTAGAAGGCATACCTATGTGAGGACTACATCCTGTTATGAGAAACAGGTGGTATTACTAATAAACTAAAATTTTGTGAGTGAAGTGAGCGATATGGAGAATATGGGAATAGTCACTGATTGGAAACTTGAATGAAAAGCTTTGTGAACTTACGTCAAAAATTTGGAAATGGAAATGGAAAGAAAGAGGAAGCTAATGATGGTGGTAGAGTAATAGAGTAACATGGTCATATCAGAAAGCATTGGTAAGCCACCAAATATCATGTTTTGAATAATTTGAAGTTTCTTAAGATTAGGCACATGAAAGCCACAATAAAATGAGTTTACAGTAGTCCGGCAAGAAGAATGAGAGTGCAGACTAGCATGTGCAAGGACTGAAAAGAAAGAGATAGCTTGTTTGAGTGGAGATGACGAAGTGAATAGAAAGTTGAGCAAACTGTGTTAGCAACTAAATGGCCATAAGTTAACGGAGTCAAAAACTACCCCTCAAATGTGTGAGTGAGTCTACCAGAGGTACTGGGGCTCTGTGAATAACTAGTCTGACTGTTGAAAGAGAAAAACTGCCAGAAATCCAAAAAGCCTTATACTTTGAAGGATTAAGTTTATGATACAAGAGGATATACTTGCAAATCAAGAGAGGATGGAGATGAGTACTAATCCAGAAGAATATCATCTGCATAATAAAATCCACTAATGCCATGATCTTGAATATGGTAGCTAAGGGGGAGAGAAAAAGGTTGGAGAGAGAATTGACCCCTGGCAAATTCCACAAGAGAAGAACAAAACGTGGATAAGTGTTACTACTGGTTAGAAATCTGAATGTATGCAACCGAAGAAAAAAGACAAATCAACTAAGGACCTGATCTTTTATATTGATTTCTGAAAGACAGAAGAGAAGGAGGGAACGGTCAATGACCTTGAATGCAGCTGACAAATCCAGGGAGACAATCAAAGCAATTTTATGAATCTGAATTGCACAGCAATTCACTGCCAAGAGCAGTAATTGCAGATTCATTGATGTGTCCACAACAAAAACCTGATTGTCTAGGGCAAGTCCTCAGGGCACATCTAGCCATTCAGGTTTTCAGGATAACTATGATGACTATGCATGAGAGAAATGTGCATGCACTACCTGCATTGTATGCAAAACCTCTCTCATGCTTATTCATTGTGGATATCCTGAAAATATGACTGACTATGTGTGTCCCAAGGATTGGGTTGAGAACCCCTGGTCTAGGGTGACGAATATTAGCCTTTTGAGTGAAGTCTGAAATTGTAAGAAGACAGCCTTCTCAATGATCTTTGAGAGAAAGCATAAATTTGACACTGGATGATAATTGGATGGAGAGAAGGTATATAATATGTTCTTTTTTTATAATGAGATGGACTATTGCTTGTTTCAAAGAAGGTAGTAGATAGCGAAGTGAGACCATTGTTGATGATGGTGCAAAGAAGAGGTAAGGCTTATAAAGTAGAAGACTTGAGCCATTGAGATGGTAGGGAATCCAGTGGACATGACATTTGGTGTCCATAGAAGACAACAATTTTTCCAAAATAAAACAGAAAGCTCATTAAATGAGGACCAGGAACTAGAATATTGATAAAAGAATCAATGTGCATCAATGAAGAATCTATTAAAACTTGCCAGAAGGTGACAGTAGGGAAGGAAGAATAAATATTTCTATCTTAGACTAAAGATAATTTGCTAGAACCTCAGCTGAGGGTAGAAGAAAATGAGAAACTGAAGAGTTGGAAGTGAGTTTAGAATATAAGGCTAACAAAGTTTGGACTACTATTTTCAATGCACCTGGTGAAATATTTCTTCTTAGCAAGCCTAATGTGATACCTATAAAAGTAATGCCACTCTCCAACAAAAAGAGAGAGAAGAGGGAGTCTTCAATCTTCTCCACTAGTATTCTGCTTACAAGCTTGCCTTTTTAAAAGCAGAAGATGTGAATGGAACCATGGATGGTGATGTTTAGAGAAATAATGGATTGTGTGCAAGGCGTCAACATTAATATTTTTATAGAGGTTAATTTAATATATTAAACTGGTCTAATAGAAATAAGTATTCAAACTCCTGGGGAACAGAGCTGCCATTGAGGAAAGAGAGTTTGTTGAGATATAATGTAAGGATCTTGTAGATTTAGAAATGATTGATAAGGACCGAGGAGGGACAGAGATTTGGAAATGAAACATAATTAGAGAATGGTCGGTCCAGAAAAAGGAAGTGGACTGCAAAGGAGAGAGCTTGGAAGATATAGAATCTGAAGAGAAAATCATATTCAGTGTATGTCCTGCACTTGAGTAGGAAAATGCACACATTTATATGACCCTTCCTTCGAATACACAGATCTTCCCAACCACCCTATATAAATTTGTCCCCATATCGATTCTATTGGATTTTCCAAGTAAATATATATATAATATTATGAATTTTAAAATCATCCCAAGAAGCAGTGCATCTACATTTGTATCTGTTATATGGGATATGTGATATGTGATACTGGACTTGATGCTTACCAACGGGGGGGAAAGTGTTTCTAATGTTATAGTGAGAGATCATCTTGCATCTAATGATCACCAGTATTAGGACGAGGGCTGATAACGTCCATTCAAAAGTGGAGGTTTTTAGACTTTAGGAAAACCAACTTTGCCAAGATGGGGCACTACCGTAAGGAGTCGTTAGTGGGATGGGTACAGCTGGGTGATGTAGAAAAGCAATGGAGCAAACTAAAAGGCGATATTTTAAGGGCAACAACCTTTTTGTTAGAAAGATAATTAAATAGGGGCAGAGCCAGCAGCTCAACAGAAATGGTGGCTTAATTCCTCAGCTCGAGGGCCAGATAGAGATAAAATTGCTTTTGTTCTTGTCACTGACTCTAATAATTGGGAGAAAACATCAAAACTTAAACGAGAAATGACCACGCTTAACACTAGAAGCCCCAAAAGGAATTTTACCTAGAAACCCCACAGTGCGTCAACTGACGCATTATCACGACGACTGCGTTTAGCATGAAATGCAGATGTGAATTAATGTGAAGTAACTTATTGGTTAAATACGTGCATTATGTGACATCATTACATGACCGTCATCATGTTTTATTGTTTGTAATGTCAGAGTAAAACTGTAAACAGTGATTGAGATGTGCCACCTAGTGGGAACATGAATTTATACCTAGAAGCCCCAAAGTGCATCAGTTGACGCATCCAAGACAATTGAGTGACTCAATTGACGTACTTTGGGGCTTCTAGGTGTACAGTCATTTTCCCCGCTAGGTGGTGCATCTGTCATTAATTTTCGATGCACATCTTTGAACATCTTGACCTTGCTAACAAAGTCATGGAACATGTCTGACATGGTTCTAGCAGTGATGCTGGTATACAACTTTGACGATGCATTTGGTGTCAATTGACGCACTTTGGGGCTTCTAGTGTTAAACCCGCCTAGTTGGAATATATAGCGGCGACATCAGCGGGAGCTAAAAAAAATAAAAGCAGACCTCGCCTCCTGCAAAAATGGTGCTGGTAAAGGAGATGGCTGAAGGCCTAAAAGAAATCCTACAAGAGATACGCTCGGTGAAAACTATAGTGGTGATCAATACAGAAACACTCACATCAGTCCAGGCAGAAATAAATGAAATCCGATCACAATTTAATAGCCTGACGGAACACATGGACAGGCAGAGCAGATAGTGCAAATTCACGAGATGCAATTAAAGAACTAGTGCCACATGATGCAAAACTGCAACAGATAGAATGACAGATGGAAGAACAAAACAACCGACAATGCGCAACAATATAAGGATCTTAGGAATTCCAGAAGGAGCGAAGGTCAGAATATTTATTTATTTATTTATCCAGATTTGTATACCACTTTCTCCTTCAATCAAAGTGGTGGTTTACACAAAATGGCTTTACATTGAATAAGGGATGACGTAACTTACAAAGGGATAAAGTATTACATTGATGCCTGGTTGTGCTATCTATACATCCATGCGTAGTTAATGGAGTTCATAAGCTGCTTGGTCATAGAATTCCATGAATAAGAAGGTCTTAAGGGATTTGCGGAAATCCTTTAGTCTTTTATGGCACGCAATTCATCCGTGAGGAATTTCTAGAGGTTTGGCACTGATAGTAAAATGGCTCTGCTAGAGGTAGTTTGTTTTCTTTTATGGTATCCAGCTGGTGTTCATAGTTTATTGTTGCTGCTAGTTCGTCTGGGTCGGTCGTTTGTGTCTTTGGTTATCAAGCAATAGAGAACATCTGCTGTGCATTGGTGCATTATCTTGAATATGTTTGTAAATGGTTTTGCACTTTGCTCGTACAACTATTGGTAGCCAGTGCATTTTCTGAAGTATAGGTGTAATGTGTTCATTCTTGGCTGGGCAAGTTATGATGTGGGCTGCAGTGTTTCTGCACTAGTTGGAATTGATGAGGAGCCTGCTTAGGTAGTCCTTGTTACAGTGAGTTTCCGTAGTCCAGTACTGGTGTGAGGATTGCCTGGCATACGGTTCTGAAATGGTCCTGGCTGAGTATTGACTTGAGTCTTCTGATGATTTTTAATCGTTGGTATGCTTTTGCAGCAGTTTTTGTTTATGTGTGTGTGAAGGTTTTATGTTCCTGTCTAGGGTGATGCCTAAGTACTTCACCTCTTACTTATATGGTGAATTTGGTGTAATACTTAGAAAACCTCATCCCGCAACTCTTAGAACTGGACTTATATATCCTTTGGTAATAGAGCATGCACACAGAGTGCGATCTCATTGATTACAAATCAGAAGTATCCACGACCATGGTACTGAAGGTATTGAGATAACCCCCAGGTATTGAAGATTCTACAAACAGCATGGATACATGCCCCGATTCAGCATGAGGGGAATAAATGGATGTTCTTCCCTGATCTCTACAAAAACACGGTCAGAATGAAGAAAGAAACTCCTATCTCACCGACTGATCTTACAACAGCTAAAAGCAAAATATGGGATGTTCTACCTGGCACGACTACGAATTACAGTACATAATACTACCCGGACTTTCGAAGATCTGGAAGCGCTGCATCAATTTCTGCTGGAATTTTGACAAAAAGGACATCTGACAAATTGCAAAAGACTGAGGTAAAACCTCAAATCATGGACTGTGGTCTGTTTTTTGGCTAGATGTGATGTGTGTTTTCAAAAATCAGAACAAAATGAAACTAAAAACAAACAGGAGAGAATGGGATTCCATATAGAAGAAAAATAGGACTCTGTATTGGACCTGAATAATCAGACATATAATTCATGAGGAAGAAGGAGAACAAGAGAATGGAAATAGCAGATTGGACGGGGCAAGATGTGGAAAACAAATAGTACTAGTATGATACTTAGAAACCAGAATGTACAAAATAGACAGGTGGCTACTTATAACTATATGTAATAGAATTAAAAGAAAAGAAAAGAAAGGAGAGAGAGAATAAAGAGAAAGATAAAAGGAATGGAGGGGAGAAGGGGAGAGGGGGAGAGGGGAGAGGTGCAAGGCAAAGGAAGGAATTATGAGGAAGGGGCCCCTTCGAAGGACAGGAGTTGGCTTCCCCACCAAACTATATGTTGGTTTGTTCTATGTTGTTGTAAAGGTTGTGGGTTCCCCTGGCTCGGGGTAAAGGATAGAGTTGATAAAGATAAGGGTATGTAGATAAAAAGGAATGGAGGACCCCATGGTATTTGAACTGGGAAAAGAGGGCATAAAAATAGACTGAAGTATTGTGCATAAGAATGTACAAACAAAACTTAACAATTGCTAATTCTCTAAAACTATTATCATTAAATGTGAAAGGAATTAAGAACCCTATAAAAGAAAGAAAATATTAATATATTGTAAAAAAGAAGATGTGGACATTGTGTATCTTCAGGAGACACATCTTACGATGGGAGAGGTGAATAAACCGGGAGGAGATCTTTATTCATTAATATAGCTTCACAAGCCCAAAAGAAAAAAGGAAGGGTCTATATTTTGATTAAGAAAGTACTAACGCCAATGATAATTCAAACAGAGCAGATAGTGGAGGCAGATGGGCCAACATGGTGGTATGTATTTGGCAGACACAAATAGCATTGCTAACAGTCTATGGCCCAAATATAGATATCCCAACGTTTTATCAGACATTAGCCTCAGAGATACTTAGCTCAGTACCAACCGCAATAATATTAGGGGGAGACTTCAATTTAATGTTGGACTCAATTCCTAAATCGACTTCCAGCAAAGGCGCAAAAAACTCCGAAATCCTTAGAGGTGCTTAGATCTGTAATCACAGATGCTGGTTTAATAGAACCATGGCACTACAACACCCTACAACTAAAGAATATACCTTTTTTTCTACCCCACACAAATCACACTCAAGTATTGATTTCTTTTAACTCTTAAAATCTCTTACTCCAAACCTTATAGAACGGAAATTAGACCAATGGCAATATCAGACCATGCAGCGATTACACTAACTTTGCAAAATATTACCCCCAAGCAGAGAGGTGGCAGATGGACATTTAATCGAAGACTCCTGGAGATGAAAAGTTTGTAACATATATAAAACAGCATATAGATACTTATTTCAAAATTAATTTACTTACTGAAACAAAAAGCTGGCTTTAAGGCGTACCTTAGGGCTCAAATAACGAGCTATGTAATTGGTGTCGTAAAAGTAAATAAAGCAAAGATTATATAACTTGAGAAACAGATAAGAGCGAAGAAGCCTGTTTGTAGCAAGATTGGACCCCTTAGTCTTCTTACACTCCACCAATTATGCTATCAATATCATTCTCTCCTAAGCAACAAAGCAGATCACCTCTTAATACAAAGAATGCAAATACCACATGGAAAATAATAAAGTAGGGAGACTATTGGCATGTGCCTTAAAAGTTCAAAAAGAAAAATCCTGGATAGTTTACATTACTGATGAAAAAGGTAAAGAAACAAGCAATACCAAGAAATCCTAGAAAGTTTTTTGAGGATTCTATAAATCCTTGTATTCATCAGAAGTAATAGAAAACTATCAGGGATTCCAAAAACCTTTTGATACAGTAGTACACCCTATTCTAGATGAAGTACATGAAGAAACTTTAGAAGTGGAGATAAACGAAAACAAATTAATAGAGGCAATTCATACTACCCCAATAGAAAGGCAGCAGAACGATTTTGCATGCTGAAAAAAGAACTAGCCCCATATCATGGCTTATTATAAAACATTACTCCAGCAGACACCAGAAGTAGGAAATTTTTCTGAAGCCACATTGTAGTTCACCCAAAACCAGGACGATACCATAGGAAAGTAGAGAATTACCACACGATATCCATATTATATATAGATTATAAAATCTATGAAAGAATCTTAGCTAATCTCTTAAAGCAAGTTCTGTCACAACTAATTCATCAGGACCAATGTGGATTTGTAAGTGGAAGGTCAACAGCAGACAATAGAAGATTGATGTGCCATATAGTAGTCCAAGCAGAAAAGTCTTCTAGCCCAATATTAGGGGTTTCACCTGATGCAGAAAAGGCGTTCAACAGACTTGAGTGGACATTCCTATACAGGTGTTAAAATGGTTTGGAATAGGGCTGTGATTCACCATTATGAATAGACTACTGTATGAAAATCCTATAGGAAGAATATGTGCCACTCGGGTCTGTCGGAGGTATTTAAGCTTGAGAGAGGCACACGACAAGAGTGCCCCCTCTCACTGCTGCTGTTCAATTTGGCTTTAGAACCATTAACTCTTCTGATCCAGAACTCCACTCACATAAGGGTATGAATATAGGGAACCACTAAGTGAGGTGATCTGCATACGCAGATGATTTAATGTAATTTATAGATTCCTCTACTATATCAAGTACTTTAGAGGTAAATGAACAATATGCCTCCTTATCGGGATATAAGATACATTGGGAAAAGTCACTGGCAGTCCCCCTAAATAAGCTAGTTAAGAGAAAATCTCAGTGAATTCCCCTTTAGATGGGCAAATTCATTTAAATACTTAGGAATAACCTTCAGTTTGATTCTTCAATGAAACAATTCAGCAAAATGCAGAGTAAGGTAAAGAAATATTAAAATCTTTAGTAGACAGATTATCACCCCTATATTTAACATGGTGGGGGCGTCTAGAGGCAATAAAAATGATGTTGGTGCCAAACATTAAATATAAATTAGGTATGCTCCCAATAATTTATCCAGACTCTTTCTATAAAGGGATGGAGAAGATACTGATTAACTTTCTTTGGAGGCAGAAATCACGTATAGCTCTGTGGAAACTGAAAATTTCAAAAGGGGCAGGAGGAGTACATTTCCCTGACTGTAAGCTATATCATATAGCCTTGATACTTAAACAAGGAGCATGTTGGCAAAATGAAGAGATAGTAGAACCGGCCTGGAAGACAATAGAGAGGCAGATTCTATGGCCCATACCCATGAATCTAGCATTATGAATGATAAGTAATAAACAAACTGGGAAGACCCAGTGATACAGGCCACGCAAAAACCCTCGGAGGCAAGCAGAAAGACAAATTTGCACCACACTCCTCAATATGGTTACACCCTCTCTTGAAAATATATAAATGTCCTATCTATTGGAAACAATGGATAGATAAACAAATATGGACATTAAACTTGATAACCAATAATGTAAACTTTAAATCCTTTGAAACTCTTCAAATGGAATACGCTTTACTAAATATATTTGCATTCCAATAACTTCAACTCAAACACTGTCTGAAAGCAGCCAGAGTGGTACCAGCTAAGTTACCAGAAAAACTTTCACAGAGTGATAAACTCAAAGAACTAACTGGGACAGCTAAAGCAGTATCACAAATCTATATATTCCTCTGGGAGGAGAAATCTAGACAATGTAGGGGAATGGAAAAAATATGGTCAATAGATGCGTGAGAATTGCTTACAACACCCCCAACACTGGCAATCCGTCTGGGGTAGACTAGTAAGTATATCGAACTTGGCAGCTTTAACCCAAGCATTATTTTTTATGACACATAGAGCACATATAACACCAGCTGTGCTATTCAAATAGGTCCCACAGCAAGGGAACAAATGTTGGATTTGTACCACTGAGATAGGAACCCAACTGGCATATGCCATTCGAGTGTACATAGAAAACATAGAAAAATGACGACAGAAAAAGGACCACCTGGCCTATCTAGTCTTGTCCTTCCATATCAACAGCTACAACAGTCCTCTTTTTTCCTTTAGAGATCCTGGTGTTTGTGCCATGCTTTTTTTTGAATTCAGATACTGTCCTCATCCTCTACCACCTCCACTGGAAGACGAGGCCACGGAGCCACCACTCTTGTCCATAAAGAAATATTTCCGCATATCACTCCTGACTCGATCCCCTTTCACCCTCATACCCCTGTCTCCTCATATCAGAAGTTGTCTTTCAATCGAAAGAGGCTCTCTCCCTGTGCCTTTATGCCACAGAGGTATTTAAACGTCTCAATCATATCACCATCTATTCCTCGCCTTTCCACTAATGTGGTACATGATTAAGATCCTTAAGTCTCCTCCTCATAGGCTTTATAATGAAGTACACTAAGCATTTTAGTAGCCACTCTCCTGTACTGATTCCATCCTTGTTTATATCCTTTCTAAGATGCGGCCACCAGAAAATTGCACACTATACTCCAAATGAGGTCGCACCAAAGACTTATACAGAGGCACTATCACCTCCTTTTTTTTCTGCGGAGCATTCTTCCTCCCTATGCCCCCAAAGCATCCGTCTAGCTTTTGCTGTCTCCTTTTCTACTGCACCGCTTCGTTCTTTAGTGGACAAAAGTACTTTTTCCCCTATACTATATCTCTCCCTTGGATTGCTGCCGCCCAAATGCATGACCTTGCATTTTTTAACATGAAATTCAGCTGCCAATTCTAGACCATTCTTCAAGCTTAGCTAGATCCCTCATCATGTTATCTACACCTTCCTTGTTGCTTACTCCTATTGCAGATTTTTGGTATCATCCGAGAAGAGGCAAACCGCCTCTCAACAGCCCTTCTGCTATATTACTAAGATGTTACAAAGAAATCCAACCACGGACAGATCCCTGGAGCACACCACTGTTAATTTCCTTCTCCTCAGAGTGAGCTTCATTTACCTGTACTCTTTGGTCGCGCTCCCACCCAACCAAATTTCTAACCCAAGCAGTAACTTTAGGGTGCATCCCGAGGGTGGGTTCATTTTGTTTATAATTCACCTGTTAGGAACAGTGTCAAAGGCTTTACTGAAATCTAAATCATACACCACATCTAGGGCTATTCGTCAGTCCAACTCCCTTGGCATCCAGTCCAAGAAATCAATCAGATTTGTCTTTTCATGCTTATTGGCAAGAGGTACTGGAAACAACTTACAAATATTGTTCAAATCAGAGAAGAAATAACGTATAACATAGTAATATACAGATCCCTAGCAGGGTTTGACTCTTACAAAAAGGGATTTCACTCCTATATTTGATTTGCTGATGAGTGTTGCATTAAAAAATAATATATCTGGCATTGGAAAAACTTAGATCTTTTACATACGAAACAGTGGTGGAATTAGGATATGATTATATCGAAAATATGAAAAAATTATATTACTAACATCCACACTGAAATTCATGGAACGTGATTGAAAAAAAATGGGAAATGCTGGGAACAATATATGGCTATATAAGAGATATCTGAGGAATTTGGGATGAAAAGAGAAAAAGATAAAGGTTTCCCTAAACAGGAAATGTGATATAGAAATAATTTGAAAGAAAAATAAAAAAGTAGTAAGAGAGCCAGAGGGAAAGGGGGGCGAGGCAGGCAGATGGAGGGGTAGGGCTGAGGGAGACATGTATATGGCTTGGAAGTGATTAATGTATTATTAATGTTTATGGAAACCAAAATAAAAATTAAAAAGAAGAAAGGGACATCAATGTAAAAGGGAAGGAAGCCCACTATAGTTCTCAAAGATAGTAGCTGAAAAGGTAAAGAAAAAGAGGGGTCCTTCATAAAATACAAAAAGATCATAGAGAGAGACAAGGATCAATATTTCGAAAGACTTAGAGAAGCTAGCAAAAGTAGTCCCTGGAAACGCAAAGATACATAAAGGAAGAGGCCTAGACCTATGCAATATTAATGGGGGGATGACATTTTGCAGATATGATTAGTGGAGAGGAGGAAGTGCAAACGTAATACTGTCTAGAACTCAATGGGAAGGGAGGACATATATGCAGACACCGACTGATGAGGATAAAGCAAAATTGCTTAACAAATATTTGTATTCTAATGTTCAGATGAAAGTTCAGTAGCAGGACTTTCAGAAAACTACCCACAATAGGAGCCAGAAATGAAAGAGATCATCGAGTGATTTTCAGAAGGACTTGTGTTTGTGAAGAGCTAGCTAAACTAAAAGTAGATGGGGCTTAGATGGGAATATATCCGAGAATAAGAGACTACCACTCTAAAGTAATAAACTCATCCATCAAACCGCCCAAGGGAGTTATCTCGCAGATAGTAAAAACCATTAACTCAAAACTAATAACAGCGCAACCTAAACAACAAGCAATTAACATACAAACACTAGCAAAAACCATTTTGGGGCAGAAAAACTAAAAAACAAGACCACTACCCCAACTCCTTTATTATCAAACACGAAAACCCAACCACAATGAATGGACAAGGTTTCCAGTTGGGTAGAAACAAAAACAACTTCTCCAAAATCATAACAATGATAAACACCACCACCATCCCCACTCGACCCATGCCCCGTTTTCATGGATTAAGTGTGCGAAAGAAGAACTGGCGATAATAAATCTACACACATAGTGAACCAATCACCTTTCACAGGGCATCATGCCGTGATGCCCTAAAACTTCACTACACTCCGACTCAATAATAAAGAATAATAAGCTCGATGGCAAAGATCCGCCGAACTCCTACAGACCCATATCCAAGCATTCCGTTCATAGCCCAAATTATTAGAGAAAACAATTCAAATTCATTTACAGGAACACATTGATGACTACAAACCCCTTGACTCACAACCCATTTGGTTTCCGCCCATTCCATGGAGTAGAAAACCCCCTAATATCACTCTTATGGACTTCCTCATCAAGGGCAACAGATGACAAACAATATGGCTACCTACCTACTCCGATTTAATCAGATATCTCAGCAGCATTCGATAACATTAATCACCTGACAAACTGATCAACAGACTAGAAAACCTAGGATAAGGCGGGATTGTCCCTTACACTGGTTCAGAATCCTACATTTCACACAGATTAATATGCGTCCAAATTGACCCCAACAAGCATCAGAAACATTCCCCCAAGGACAGGCTACCCCAAGGATCAGCCCTAGCAGCCCTCCTATTTAACTTGTATCCTGCAACCGATAACTAACATATTTAAAAAACACAAGATTAAATCACTGTTTATATACGCGCGATGACCTCATGTCTAGCTATCCCCATTAACCATAAAAAACCCTAACTATAGACACCCGCTATCCAAATGCATGGCTGCAGACCTCCTCCTGGATGCAACTTAACCACCTCAGCATAAACTTTCAAAAAAACCGAGGCAATGTTTGTGGACAAGATCATCTATGACTGAGAACAACTCTACCCGGAAACAATCACTATCAACAAAACCTCCATACCTGTCCGAAAACAGGTAAAATACTTAGGAGTAATAATAGACCACACTCTCACCATGCTACCACACATAAAACAAACAGTAAAAACCATTTTTCTATAAACTCAAAACAATTCAATTTTTTTTTTTTTTTTTTTTTTTTTTTCAACACCTACGGCCACATCTAAAGAACACACCAGACTTTAGATCCCGTAGTAGGTACACTGATCACCCCTCACTTCGACTCTTGCAATCCGTCTCCTCATAGGCCTCCCGCAAAAAAGCACATACCGTCTTCAAAGAGCAACAAACGATCTTTGCTAAAGTGATTGCTAAACGCTCCACTAACAGATCACGTAACCCCTATACCTGCTCGACCTCCACTGGCTCCCTATTAACAGCCGAATTAAATATAAAATATATCCTAACAACCTATAAACTTCAACTCAAAACGACATAACCCCCCCCACAACCTATCTACATTACTGCAATCTCCAACCTCGACCAAGGACCCTCCGACAACACGCAGCCCACTCTCTCATCCTAACCAAAAACCCTCCTGCAAAACTAATAACACCACTAGCTCTAGAGCCTTCCTCATTCGCTGCTCCTACACTCTGTAACGACCTCCCCATTGAACCTAACTTCGTACCATAAGATACCTCTTCCAATGCAGAAAAAGATTAAAGGAACCTACCTGTTCACTGAACACTACTATAGGGATTGCGATGTCCCCTACTACCCCAAAGCTAGCTCCACAACAAACGTGGTCACACATAGCACAAACTCCCTTAATCCAAACAAT
The DNA here is from genome assembly GCA_033557465.1 of Ichthyophis bannanicus. NCBI lineage: Eukaryota > Metazoa > Chordata > Amphibia > Gymnophiona > Ichthyophiidae > Ichthyophis > Ichthyophis bannanicus. The sequence continues at coordinate 580,875,718 of CM066031.1, forward strand.
GTAAACACAAGCCTGCCCCCTCCACACACACACCCCAAGCCGACATAAAACAGGAACTAAATTCCCAACACCTACACGCATATCTTACCCCACACAACCGCCACACCACACCCTGTAAATATACATTTTGTAAAAAGTTAGACTGTGTTTGTTTTTAATACCTACAACAGTTTATATTACTGTTCAATGTAAATAGTTGAATTCTATTGTTCTAATGTGAAAATGTAATACAAAACTGTGTACAAGACTGTTAACCCTGTTATATCGTAAACCGCCCTTGATCTCTGGAAGGGGCGGTATAATAAAAGAAATAGTAAATTAAAAATAAATAAAAATAATAAAAATAAATATTGAAGGAACTTGGAGACGTTCTAGAGCGGCTCCACTGGGCTGCACCTTTTAAATGCTTCTTTAGGATCCAGGAGTGGTCCCAGAGAGGAACTGGAGAAAGGCATACTGTGGTCCCTTTAAACCAAAAGTGGAAGGAAGGATGAGATTGAGAACTACAGGCCAGTTATTCTGACCTCTGTGGCGAGTAATTAATGGAAACACTGTTAAACATAGAGGACCGTGATATTCTGGAGTCCAGTGGATTGCAGGATCCGAGCGCAACATGGGTTTCCAGAGGTAGGTCTTGTCAGACAAAGTTTGATTGATTTCTTTGACTTGGTGACCAGAGAGTTGGAACTGAGGGAGAGCCCTATATGTGGTGTCACTTCTGTAAAGCCTTTTACCAAACCATTCCGCACAGGCGACTTATAAATAAATTGAGTCACCCTAGCGATAGACCCTAAAGTTGACTGACCAGGTTTAAAATTGTTTTTTAGGTGGGAGGTAATAAAGTGTACAGAGAAATGGGGCTTACTCTGAGGAGAAGAACTGTTTTTCAATGGTGCGCCACAAGGATCTGTCCTTTTTAAACAATCATTTTTTAGTGTAATTGCAGAAGGGCTGTCGGGTAAAGTTTGCCTCTTTGTAGAGATGATATCAAAATCTGCAAATAGAGTAGCCCCCAGGAAGGAGTAGATAACATGATCATATATCTAGCTGAATCTCTGCAGAATGGTCAAGAATTTGGCAGCTGCGCTTTAATGCTCAAAAATGCAGGCTCATGTAATTTTTGGGCTGCAAACATTCAAAGGAACTTTACAATGTAGGGGGCAAACGGACTTCTGTCCATGAAAGAAGATTGGGACCTTGGGGGGGGTGATGGTTTCTGATGATCTTAAAGTGGCCAGACAGAAATGGTGATGGTAAAAGCCAGAAGGATGCTTGGGTGTATAGGGAGAAGCATGGCCAGCAGAAAAAAGGAGGTGAATAATGCCTCTGTAAAAGTCTCTGATGCGACCTCATGTGGTGTATTGTGTGCAATTCTGGAGACTGCACCTTCATCAGGGATATAAACAGGATGGCGTCAGTAACCGAGGGTGGTTTACTAAAAATGGTCTGTGAGTCTATCATTATAAACCATATGGGGACAGACTTTAAGATTCCTAATATGGCACATCGTTAGAGGAAAGGCAGGATAAGAGGAGATACTGTATTGTAGCAGCGAAGTGCAAACGCAATGAATAAAACCAGGATTCCCAGCTGCAGGATGCAAGGCCATTTATTGTGCACCGGCTCAGACAGGAGTTTTTTTTTGTGATCCAAAAAGGAACTGAGCAATGGAGTACAGGAGCAAATTCCTTATATACCAATTTTTTACAGTTTGATACAGGCAAACTTTCTGTTTGGTCCCAAACGCACCTCGCACCTGTCCAATCGGGGACCCCTCTCTGGGCCTAGCTCCCTGTTCCCCCCCCTTCTCAGGCTATTCTAACAAAGGCATAGTCTTAGATATTGATACATTTCTACGTCAAGGCCATTTCTAGCTCAGAGAATGGAAGACCAGTTCTATCATCGGCATAAAGGAATTATACAAACTTTTCAAAAGCAGTTTAAAGCAGTTTTAGGCAGTTTCTCAGACTCTGGTTCTTTTCAGCACTACTCCCAGGTGGGGGTTAGGATCTAGGCCTAGTTTACAGGCCATAGCCTACCACATTCCCCCCTTTGATTATTCTCACCCCTACCTAGAAAGGGGTGAGGAAAAAAATCACATAGCATATTCTCCTCAAACTGTTGCTTCCTCTTGAGGCAAGGCCTGGTACTGCCACATAGCTAGTACTCTCACCGCTGTCTTACGTTTAACTGTACTGTCAATGATTGTGGTAAGCATACGCAAACAAAGGGGCAGAAAACATGGAAGGAGTAAACACATAGCTATCAGGACTAGAACTGCAAACATAATAGTCTTCAATCCCCCTAGCTCTGAAAATAGAGTTCCAAACCATCCATTTAGCTCCAGTCCATTCCAAGTCTGAACTGGTACATGTGCTTGTCTACGCATATGGTCAGCTATTTCTTCAACAACCTGACCTTGATCATCAATCTGCAAACAACAGTTAGCTAGATTAAACTTCCCACACACACCACCCTCAGATGCCAATAAATAATCAAGTGCTAAGCGGTTCTGGTAAATGGCTGTACGCAATTTGAGTACTCTGTTTGGCTAAAAGAGTAAGTGCTTTACTTGTTTCGTTAGTTACAATTTCTACAATAGCTTGTAAGCATATAATACGATTCAGCATATAAACAGGAGTGCGGTATCCCCAGGTCCCATCTTGTGTCCAAGTAGCTGGCCCATAATAGGCGATAAATCTCTCAGGTGGCCACTTATCTCCATACCACTTATCCCATTGACCTATTTTCAAAGTATTACGCTTCTGCCGACCATTGTATATGGGGAAACCCAACTGTGCCCCTTGAGAGATGGGACTAAGGAAGAAAGAAGGTCGTATCATTCCCAAGACACATGCCCCTCCCCAGTTATTAGGGAGTCGAGCATATGCTCGGGTGCCACAAATCCAATAAAGCCCAGGAGGGGCTTCCCAGGTATTGGGGAAGGTGAGGTCAGTCCATATCTTAGAAAGATGAGAGAAAGTGATTAAAGGGTTGGGAGGTTCAGTAGCATTTACATCTGACCACCAGGATGTTTTCTTAGTAGTAGCATTGTAAAATCGTTGGCTTAGACAGACCGGCTGTCCTACTTGTATGGTGAACTGTGGTCCTGTTCGGACAAAACAGAGACGGCTGACAATGGTGTTGGCCAATACCCATTCACTAGTGGTCTTATTCAGAGCAGTCTGGTTATATGGGATGGAGTAGTTCAATTCTCTTGCCTCCCAGGGCCATTGGTCTCCCATCTTAGTCCCCCCACAGAAGAAACAATTAGAAATGTGGAGACTAGAAGCTACAGCTCCCGCTAGTTCAATGAATAAATTCTGCGTGGTCTGGGGAATCTCTATCTCCGTCTGCAAAGCTTCATAAAAGGTATGGTTTATTCGAAAAGGTGAAGAAATGCGGGTCTTGGTGTTAAGCTGTATGTATACGTAGGTTCCAGGGTCTACTCCACTTCCCGCTATTCGTAAGCCAAATCTATACCCTTGCCTCCACTGGCTAGGGTCAGGCACAAGGAGCCTCAAGGGGTTACAAGTACCTTTCTGACACTTATGGGGTTCCAGCAACGATAGTCTCTCTAAGTTAGCTTTGCGATGGTCCCCATCTTGCCCCTGCGGTCCTTCAGACCAGGTGGCATAATATATGCACTCCCACTTGGGGCAAAAATAGGCGTCTTCAGATGTTTCGACATAACTAGATGAGGTATATTTCCTTGTGCATTTCCCCCACTTGTAGGCTCCTTCGGGGCACATGTATTTATCATCCTGGTAATAACTTCGCTCTTGGTTAACAGACCCACAACTATAGTAGCCATTTCTGTTAATGGCATCACAAGTATCAAAGTAAAGAGGGGCTGGTTTTGTGGGATCTGCGAGCTGTCGTGTGGCATTTAGGAGGGCTCCATCCTCGTTGCTCCATCGTAACTCTGAAACATGATAGGAGGGGTTCTGTTGGAGTTAAAACAGGTCCTAACCATCCCTTTAGTACACTTAGGGGTATGTTTACTAAACCGCGGTAATCGTGAATAACACGCGTAATGTACGGTTAGCGATCGTTCGCACGTCAGAACGCACGTTCGGACATGCGAACGATCGTTAACCGTACATTACGCGCATAAACCGCAGTTAACGATCGTAAACCCCCTCGGCGCGTTAAAACAGCGCGGAAGGTGGAGAGTGGGCGGAGAGAAGGGGTCAATGGGCGGAGAGTGGGCGGGGAGAGGCTCCCCCCACACCAATGTGCTGATTATCTGAGCTGAATCCCAACGCGAATGAAAACCTGCCGTTAAAGGCATATTAAAGGGAAGAGAAACCATTTCCGTCAGCAATGTACAGCAAAACCGGGGAAACCTACAAACCGTGAGCAGTGTGATACATGTGCACAGAACAAAATAGCAAATAGAAATGTAAAAAGACCATAACAAAAGCCAAAAGAAATTATAAACCAGCTGGGCAACAGTGATATCAATGGGCAACCATAAAAAATACTCCCTGGAAAGCCTCAAAAAACAAAAAATGATGTTTGGAAGGGTCTACGGAGCGTAGACCCGTCCAAAAATCATTCCCTAGTTCGTTTTTCCCTGAGCTCTCCTGGGAGTGTCTGCTATGGTTGCTCATTTATTTCACCATTGGCCAGTTTGGTTAGGGGCTATCCCTTTTTCCAAGGTCAATTTCGGTGTTTATGTGCACTTTTGTCTCCATACTAGGTGAATGAGCCGACAGTAAAAATGTGCAGAGCAGGGTTTCTGACTCACTCTGCCAGGTTTTCTATCTCCAGGGACTGCACTGTCTCTGTGGCTACAGTGTGGTGAAGCGGATACAGCCAGTACCTGTAGGACCAGAGGGTCACAGGTTCAAATCCCAGCTGGGGCACCTACCAACCCAGTCCCCATATTTTACCCACCACTAA